>QNGE01001543.1:30991-97922 GCA_008508345.1 Paragonimus westermani
CTGATGGTCATTCGCGGTGATCACAAACACAATGTGACCGCCATCTCCAACGAGTCTATTCAGTTCGGTCCGGATACTATCCGCTCACTAAGCGCCATTGATACGGTGACCTACCTAGGTATCCCGTTCACCTGGAAGGGTAAAGCTTTCACTAATCACCGTCTGCAGCTTCGCACGATGCTGGATGAAACGACCAGAACGCCCCTGAATCCGCATCAATGCTTGGATCTCCTGAGACAGCAGTTGAATCCGAAGATGAATCACTCGTTAATACTGTGTGGAGTGCACCGAAACATGCTCAAAGTAATGGACTGTACAATTCGCCAGTTTGTTCGGCAGTGGCTACGCCTTCCCAAGGACACACTCATCAGTTATATCCACACCCCAATTCGTTTGGGTGGTCTGGGCATCCCGAGTTTATCCACCACTATCCCCATCTCGAGCAAATCCCGACTGGAGAGACTGCTCTCTAGTCAATGTCCAGTTCTGCGGAATATGGTCAAACACCATTCGTTTGGCCCTATCCTGAGGGAGATGAACGTCCCGGTACGCGTTCAGGGTGTGGTGGTGACAGGCAAGAAGGAAACCCAAGCGGCGTGGACCAATAAACTCTATCACTCGCTATATGGCTGTGGTCTTCAGGAAGTATCACGCTCTCCACTCTCCAATCGTCGGCTGTTTAATCCAGACCGCATCTCCCCCAGGATTTTTATTCGTTCTATCCAGCTTAGGTGTAGTCTGCTGCGGACCAAGGTCCGAAACTCACGAGGTGACCGAAGTGGCCAGTCAGTTCTCTGATGTGGCAACTGCGGTCAACCGGAAAGCCTGGCTCATATTCTCCAATCATGCTGGATCATCCATGATGCGCGTTGTGCTCGACATAAACACGTGGTCAAAGACCTGGCGAGACGACTGTGTAACTTGGGCCATACAGTCTTCAAAGAGCTGCGAGGACCAACGGCGAGCTCGTCCATCAAACCCGACGTGATCACGGTACGTGGCGGCGCTGCTGTAGTGCTTGATGTCAGTATAGTGGATGACTACCGATGCCAACTTGCCTGGACAGACAAGATCGCGAAATACGGTAGTGAATCCCATAAAGCTGCCATTCTGTTCATCCTCCGTACCATGAGCTGTGATGTGAACTCTGTCTCTCATTCACCTGTGATTATTTCTTTTCGCGGAATCATGTTCTCTTCTTCATGTAGTATTATTCTTTGACTGGGACTGCCCTCCTGTGCAGTCACGGACCCATGTTAACTGACTGTTCTTGGTTCCCTGAAAACCTACGACACCTATATGGGGGAACCTGGCGTTGACTATTGCCACTTCCCTGCCAGTCGTCTCTCTATGAAGGACATTTTGTCCCGATGCGTGAGCCTTGACTTTGACAGCATCCTCGTGCCCTGAAGAGCCTCTGATTTTGTGGGATTTACCGTCTATTATATTTCATCTTTATCGAGTTTTTTCTTCTATCCTGTTCCTCCATTTTTCTGTACACTGTTTGGTACACACCATTAACTTTTCGTTTGATGCTTGATCTATTAAAGCTTGTCATTCTTATGAGAGGACCTGTCAACTGTACAGTGTTGTCAACTATGCAGCGCTTAACATTTGACTGTGAGCTCGTTTCTGCATACTCCCTTTCCATTTCTTTCTCTCTCTTATATTGGTGTCACTGCATGTTCTTTCTTTGCAAGAAGCTGTGTATATTGCTCTTCAAAATAGACGATATAATGTAGTAGTACTTATCTTAAGCTACGCTGAGAGGTGATGTTTAACCTCCATACTTATGAGGTTAATGCGGATTGACTATGAGTCCATTGCTTTCAAGCTTGATGTAACCGGGTTATGACACCGAAGAGTACCGCAGCTAATGGTCAGTGCAGTACACAATGTCCGGTGGTTTCATAGAATAATTCAGTATTAATTCTGTTAACTCTAATAGGTAAGTGCGGTTATTGTGAAAGATTACTTCAAATGTGTTGTACGTTAGACTATTTGCTACACAATTTTCAACTGCTAATTGTTAAGTTCTAAAACTTGCTCTTCAGTCTAGCGTAAGCAACAAGTCATGCAAATAAGCATCCACTGAGTGGGACACAGTCAAGCCGACGATAGCCATGGAAAAGCGTCCGTAAGGGATCTAAATAGACTATTACATGCCTTTGGGTACTGAAATGAACAGGTTGTCCTCCTGCAAAGCCCGTACCAGACGTATATATTTTAAATTTGTAGATAACACAAACGGTTAATTTCAGGTAGCATGGGTTAGGAGTCTCGAATTTATCATTTTCACATGAATATGTTATAAGTAACGCCGTCTCGCCGGACTAGACACCATATTCTGCGTACTACACGCAGTTGAACAAATTTGACCTGTGCAGTCAGTGTGGATTCGTCCTGAGAATGACAGTGAATTTTGTTATAAGATAAATTAAACTCCCATGCTGAAGCATTAACATCTCAAAACATTCCCATCGTGAAAAGTGAATAGCAGTGCAGTAGGTTCTTACTATCCTTGTGTCGCCACCTTCGGATCACCATACACTTATCGGTTCGTTCAACATCTCGTGGCTAAATCATGAATCATCAGTCTGTCTCTCGTAGTTCAGCCGATTGCCAAATTTCCATTTTCGACTATCAGCTTGCTGATTTCGACATGCCGGCTTTGAGGAGAGTGAAACACTGAATGAATGATTGCATGATACTCAGCAGAAGTCAGTTAATTGGTCGATATTTAGAAACGAGTGATAGAAACAATGGCAATTTATTCCACTCAGTTTAATTGGTTGGATGTTCACCAAATATACACACAGAAACGGAGAATTTTGTTGGTGAGAAACGTGCTCTGCCCCGATAATGAATGACTCTGCCAGCAATACATGGTGTCATTCTATGACCATCAGTAACTCCGAATAAATCCTTGATGTTGTGGCTTTTGCATAACTTGATTAATCGTTTCCCAGGCAATAATTACATATCTAGTCATGAGTTATGATAAAAGATAGATAAAAATTTTGAATTGTAGTTGCACTACAAATTCTGTTTTGTACGGAAGTTCATTTCGGAGAACAATCAATAACTTGTTTTCCACAAATGCTGGGCACCAGCGCTTCAGAATTAAGTGTGGAAAGAAATGAGTGTTATACTCAGAGTTAGAAGGTAGCACTGTGACATTTTGAGATTTTGCAACTGCTCTGTTAATGACATATAAACTGGCTGGGACAATAGCGTGATGCCAGGGAGAGAACGTTTCAGATTAACCAGAATGAAGGCTACGCCGTTTGACAACATAACAATCTCGAGCTTTCCTGACGATGTCATATTTTTCCAACTGTTGACCAATTCCTGGCTGTACTTAACGCAATGATGCAGATGCAGATTTCAAGCAACATATTTGTGCCCTTCTCCTCCACATCCTCGACAGCAAAATCACTAAAATCATCATCATCATCACCAGCAGCAGCAACAACATTATCACCATCAATGTCATCAGTCGTTTAGGTATGAAGTTCGTGTTGCCTACACGTTGTAAACAGCGCACTCACAAACCAGCAGATATAAGACAATAATCACCAGGCCCTTTTCGCTGGGACTACATTAGTTTGCTCTCTCGATCGCGGTCATTTCACAAGTACCTTGGCAACAAAACGGGAACACTCAGGTCGTTGGATTTGACTAAACGCGATCTCCAACAAAGTAACAACGCTAGCTACATTACACTGCAACTCAGACGGTTAAAGAGGGAACGACGAACTATTCCAGTGCATTCCAACCTACTCCTTCAATTTGTTCACTCAACAACAGTCTCTGCATCTATCATCGTTGGTTACACTCACGGGGGGCATGGGTAGATGGGTGTTTGGTTGATTAAGCAAGCTCGTTTTTGCCATCTTGCATTGGTCCCTTACAGAGTTTGTCCACGAAACAAGCAATCAAAGGTTGTCAAACATTTCAAGTTAATCCACCAATAAACGGTACTCTACCAAGAACATATAGTGAGGTGGCTCCTTTTAGGGTTGATACGTCTCTCAAATATAACAAGTATTGAAAACAAGAAGCTTCGTATACATACTAACGGTTCGGAATTGACGTTAGGAGATTTGTTATCACAGTCCACACAATAACCAGGTTGAAGTGGTTGCTTACCAAACATCTGCGTACCAACAGCTTACATTTAGATGGAATACATGATGAGGACAGGATGCATTCGTAGTATCGTCATATTCAGTCTTCCAAACAATCACACTGAGCGAATGTGGTTAGAAAGCAACAGAAGCGACGGAATCAATTCAGAAGTTCTGATCTCCTAAAAACAAATGGGTGAAAGCCTGCTAATTACACAAAATGGCGGACAGCTAGCCATCATGCAAAACTGTTCAGACAGACAGCGAGGCATCTGTGAAACACTGCTCCGTTATTCCTAATGCACATCGGGGTTCAGTAAACCAACTTTGTGGATCAGTGAAAAAAATGTTGTACGACGAAGTCAGTCACTTTTTGCATAGACGTAATTTACGATCCGCCAACGTTTGTACCACACGGTATTGTTCTATCAAGCTCGAAATTTGCGCAATCCCACAAAAAGACATGCAATCACATTGGATCACTTCGAGCTGGAGGGTTAGACACCTGAGAAATCAAATTCGACTGTGGTTAACCACAATGAGCAGTACTGTCATCTCGAAGGTCTTCTAAAGCACCTGACAGTTTATTCGGATTTCTTTCTCCATCCTCTTGTTGTTCTGGTGGGCACTTGACATAGCGTATTATTTTTATTCATCTTTATTCTCAAGTTTGTCTCATAAAAACGTAGCCAGTATTCACCTATCCGCCGTGGTATGTAGGCACACCACTAATAAGCTCTAACAAGAGCAAAACTCAATTATGGTGAATCTGTTAAAAAGAGACTAACTGGAAAGTCTGTCCGAATGCAACACCTGCGATTAGCTTGTGTTATGTCCAAGTTAAATCAACCCAAACCGTTGAGTAAGATGTAGCTTTGTGTAAGGTTTCGCTCTTTCTCATCGATTACATACACCTCCGATTACTAATCAGTAATCTACTTTCATTCGGATGGCGGGTTGGGTGGATAACTGTTTAACAGACATGGTCAATCATCAAAGGCGTGCACTCTCACAGACCGTGTGCCATGATGAAAAAAAACTTTCGACTCAGATTCTAACATCCAAAGCATTCTATTTCACCACCTCTATAGTGCTCCGGTTTTCACCCCAATATTTCCAAACTCTGTGAAGATTCTTCTCATGTAGATCATTTCTCTACAGAGGTCACCTGAGGAAAAAACGATGATAATTCCACGGATTAAGGGCAGTTTCTCACTTCTAGAGAGAACGCTTTCAGCATACGGACAAAAGCACTGTTCTTTGTCACCGGGCTATTAGTTTCAGAGGTGATCGATGCAAAACAGAGTATTATACTTGATTATTCCCGTCTGATTGTTGCATGCTTACTGTGAGATGAACCTACGTAAAGTCTGTATGAATCCATCTGCGACTACAATCATTATTAGGACCTATGAATTGTGACAGAGATAAAGAAATTCTTGGTTCCATGCGATAACAATGGATCACAAAACGGTTTCCATTTTAACAGCACTACCAGAGCGACGACATAAAACAGTCACTATTACATACTGTGGTACATATATCCTTTGAAAATTGTTGTATGGGTCCAAAAGTACCTTTATCATTACTATATGTTTTAACAGTTTCAAACTTCTTCACAATATAGTGAGGCAAACTCAGGATACGAAGAGCACATGACAAAACAAGTTTGTTAAGTAATTACGAATTAAGTTCCTTCATTCATAGACATCACCTTTTTGAATAACTGGACCCGAGGTCAGTTTAAATTCATTAGTTGCATCACCGCACAACTCATAGAAATCAGCCTTCCAGATAACTACACTAAACAAAACATCTGTTTGAATAGGAACGAGTAGCTCACCAAAAACAATCAAATTTCGCATAAAATGAATGATTCAGTTGAAGGATGGCATATAGCCTTGGTGAGTGGCACTGTGAATTAACTGGATAAGCGCTAATTGCCAGTTTCGATGAGACATCAACCTTTTGACATGTCATTCGAATACACTGCATAGATGCAAAGGGCACCAGCACATCAACTGATTTTCTTGCTAACCTAATGCGATTCCTGAAACATTGTTGCTGAATAAGGGTGGCTGTAAACACACCGAAATATCTTCCAATTGTACAGCTAATTATACAGTTTCATGTCCCCGCCTGTGCTGAGGTCGCTGACGACAACGAAGAATTTATATTAGTGTAGTGAGGATCAGCGATCGTACTATACTACTCACACCACCACTGTTCAGTAGTGAGGCAGGAGCATGGCTTTGGTAGTGAAGTAGCTGCGGGAAAAATACGAGAAACATTGGTTTGTAGCATGACATGAAACGGTCTTCGGTACATACGGGAACGGAGCATTGACTTTCGTGGCAACAGTGAGGTCCTGGGATGAATAACGTATGCAAATGAGTGGATTCGTTTGTTGTAATTTTAAAGCATATGAATGACCCATGTGTTGGTTTTCTGAATGGATAACCTTTGCATCATGCGCCTTCCTGGCTCATAACACTAGTAGATAACTTACTTAAAACCACACGTTTCAGCTTTCAGGACGTCATGTAGATCGAACATCACCCACGAGTGACCGCAGCTGTCGCATTCCCATAGACTTTCCAGTCGGCCCATTTCGACAAGAAGCAACAGCCTTCACATTTGCCCTTGTTACAGCTTATCAGTAGTGAATTATTCTGCTAAAAACGGCCTGAGAGCTTCGACTACGCTTTCGTGAGGCAACTGTGTTGGTCACTGCGTTACTATCCTCATTAGGCACGACTGAATCACCATAAGTGAATAATTAATCACACTTGCTTGTGACTAATGCCCTGAATGCCCGACCGCCTCGACAGGAAACTCAGTGGCTGTCTGGTTAACTCTAATTGATGATCCTCCTGACTAGGACTTCCCTTTAAGTTGAAATCACATAACTCATTAACTGATAGAACCACATCGTGATTACTGGTGGGCAGTAGGGGAATTCGGTTTTACATAAATTGCGCATCACTCACAATTGGTCACAGCTGTCGGATTCCCATAGACTTTCTAGTCAGCTCCTCTGGAAACAGGCACTAGGCCCGGGTTTCGCTGTTGTTATATGACATTAGTAGTGTTACCGAAAGAACAGAAAGAGCAGTGGTCTGCAAGAAACGCCTACCATTGTGTTTCCAATCGATGGCTTTGAGGCAGTTTAAATGCCAGAATAACAACTAATGAAATGGAAGTGTCCTTGAATAGCCGTACAACTGTAGAGGGATAAATCGGCCCATGTCAGTTTGTAGGTAAGTATTGCGTGAACACTGCCAAAGGTGCGCTTACTAGTGAGAAATTAGCATATCATTGGGGTGTGAACCATTCAAGAGGTCATTAGCGCGGCTACTCTAGTCAAAATGAAAAGACTTTCCTGGCCTACTTTCGTAAGCAATCAACAAGTTTTTCGTAGGGAATTCGCATTTTGCAAATGAAAACATCGATACGAATAATGTGCGTAGGCAAACAACATTGTGCTCGTGAGTTGATTACACTAAGAACAGTGTAGAATTTGTATTGCTGTGTAATTTGCATATTGCAGGATACACTCTGATTAATATAACTGGTGGTTGTGCAATTGTAAGCTACAATACGGAGGAATGGAAGAAGTTTTATTTGTAAGTAATCACTCATGAATCTAGGAACTCCGACCGGATTTTGAGGGTGGCTGTAACAATATGTTACTTTTTTGTCAGATATATTGTACTTTCTAAAGCCCTAATGATACCTGTCTTACTCAGTCTAGTGAAACATTCCTCGTTACCCGTTGACGCATTAATTAATTAATTAATTATTTAATTAATTAATTAATTAATTAATTAGTACTGGGCTCTGTATTGACGTTGTCTTTATCATACGCTGTACTTGTATGCTCTCTACAGTTGTGGACGAATCTGGGATCTTTGAACCAAATGGGCACGATCACGTAGTGAAACTGTTCGTGTAATCATTACAAGACACAACCGTGATATATTTATTTCAGACAGTAGGATTAGATTATTGTGTTTAGTCTTTGATCGGACGTCCTTTGATAAGTGGCTACATATAATCTGTGTACACTATTTCACCTGATAGAAGACATCAAGAGTGTTACAACGATACGAGTTTGATCTTTACGAGAACAACCTTTGTTTCAAAAATCTGAAGTGAACTCGTTGTGTGCGCATCAAGGCCGCCTGTGTGCCCCATACGTGTGCCAAGGTTCAAGTTGCGTCCTGATTAGTTGTCGCTCCAACGAGCAACGGCTCATTCGTTCATGCACTTAAAAATGATTCTACCCCCTGTAAAGGTTTCAATACTGTGTACTTTTAATGAATCACGTGTTCTCTCTACCGTTGTTATTGTCCGTAAGGCTTACTGCTGACTGAACCCGAATAGAGGTGCAACAGAGCCAACGTGCTCACTTTCCTGGGGTTATGTATTTCCTTGTGCCTCCACTGTTAAGGTGTTGGATATTACCGGTCAAGATAGTCATTGTCTCATGATCCCTCCTAATATTTTTCATGTTCTGACTACCTACTGCCTCAGATTTTCTGCTCAACAAACGGCTACCATAATCAATGAATCGACTACCGTTCTCATTTTCACAACTGGACCCCAAATGCTGATCATACTAACACCTGCAAATTCAAATTGCAGGCCAATTAGTGCAATACAGAATAAAGAACTTGACCAGTAATGAAAAGCGTAACACTCTGGTTTCTCATCCTATCCTGATCTGGTACCTTTACGTGACATTTGGATTGCCCTCTTGTTAGATATATTATGACGGAGTTTGGATAAGTGGTGAATCGAGTAGAGTTTCACTACAAGTACCCACTGATATTTGGCAGAATAGCTTTTTAACACATTGCATAATACCACGCAGTTGAATTTTTTTGTTAGAGACTCTTCTTCGTCTCGGAAATTTATTCTTTACTGCGCATTTGTTGTCGGGCTGGTTGTTCTGTTATTCGACTATGTTCATGGAACGTTTAGTAGGACAAGTCATTTTTTCGTAATACCACTTGTTCAAGTGCCCCCATTGTCCAAGTTGACTAATTCCAATCTTGCCCTCTTCAGTTAGCCGATTTCCATGAGAGGTTCCCTAACAGTTTGCTTTCTGGTCTATCCCATAATCATTACAAGAAGTTTACCAACGTTACACTAAACATTTTTTCAAGTTTCGATCTGCAAGTACTTCTGCTAACAACGCATCAGTACTTCTGTACCTATCACGTTGTCTTTGACACACAGATGCAAAATCATGAGTGATATGCAAGAACAGTTATACACCAGCGACTCTCATAATATATCACCTCAAAAATCACTATATTGCACATTTCTAATCTTTCGAATAGTTCACACAACCGCCGTATGCATTTGGGACCAAACGTTCTCTACAAATAGAAAAACTTCCAAGGCAGAAACGGAGGAAACGCAACTCGAGATAAACTACTGAACCAAGACACTTGATCTGAATGGAGCCACTGAATAGTTCAACTGCAATACATTGGAAACATGACCTACTCCACGCCCACGTGTGCAGTATTCGAGTGATCGGAGCTGTCACACGAACAAGTAACTCGACTGCCAGTAGATGTGGTTCGACAATCGACGGTCCGTCATGTGTAAGCTGAAGTTATTCTGAATTGTTATTATATGGAGATTGGGTTGTTTTAAAGTCTGATTCTTAAAGACACCGAAAATATAAGGGAAAATCCTCTGATAACCAAGGGTACGAGATTCAGGCCTAAAAGAAATATACTACTTTTACCTACGAACCATAAAAACTTAGTGAAGAGTTGGGGCATGGGGCACCGTAAGCCAAGTAATCTCGTGGGTTAGTAACTTAGTTCTACTGACTACCATCGTTAGGAATGGCCTTCAGTGGAAACAACAAGGAATCAACCACCAGGTAAAAACTCGTCCATCCAACTATTCTAGGTGTCGGAAGTTCGCAAATTGCAAAGGAGTGAACCAGACGAACAACGAAAGTGCAATGGTATTACAGGAGACCAGTTGCACCGACCATAAGAACTGTGATAACCTGGGATCTCTTTTGTTCTCTGAGCGGCCTGGACGAGCCATCGGCTCTTGAAGCACGAGCAGCTTGAACCTCACCGGAATATGTTGATCGAACAATGCGACATGAGATGTAAAATTCAATCTTTCTTATGGTTAAACTGTTTGTTACATTGAACCCATCGAAAGCCATTGAGGTTACACTATTTATAAAACCAATTTCCGACAGCTTCTCTCTGACCTCATTAGTCAGTAGTTCAGCTAAAAGACGGTTTGTAATGGTACCTTCGCCAGTGCTGGCAATGAAGCAATGGAATGTGGAACAGCAATAACAGACAAGACAATCAGAACACGAAGTAGCAACGTGAAAATTTTGTGGATTAATTGTGAGAAGAGCAGTTGGCCCCTGAATGTGCATCGATCAGCCGAATATACAGACTGAAGGGCACAATGTATAGTTGTGTTGTCTCTGTAACTGACCCTTTATTTCGGTAAGTAAAAAACACAAGTACGCCAGAGATACGAAACAAATCAGAGTCCTGAACACATGGAGATTATCTACTCTTTCAAGCAGTTGATCAACAAATGAACAACGCATTGAGCGCCAAACTAAAGACAGTGGGGGAAAAACTGTGACCTTACTTAATTTCCAAGTCAAGTTTAACATAGTTTGAGTGGGTTGAACAGTTCACCAGTTCCAAGTTNAGAGCGAAACTCGAGTCTAGTGCTTCTTTTCGAAAGAGGCTGGCTGGATCGTCTGCCTGAATGCGAAGGTTGCGAACAAATGTGAGTGATGTTCAACTTGAAGTTAACCAAAGTCCCGACTGCTTAACAGTTCACCAGTTTGTCAACCTGGATTTATCACAGGCCTACATTGAATAGACGTATGGTTAATGCAATTTCGACATAATTAGATGGTCATCCATAAATAATGAGAAATAATACAAAGGTTAACGAACGGAAGGAGAACTATCCATCAAGCGAAGTGAAATACACCAAGTTTTTCAAAAAGTTGCATTGGAATCTCACCAGACAAGGGTTGATAGCTGCAGTCGTTACAGTTTGCGTCTGAAGAACAATTTACACGGCTGCATTCGAAATAAGGAACAACTGTTGACTCCAAAGTAGGCAGCAAAAATGTGAAAAAGGATGAGTTAAATCAAGCTGTCAGCCAAATGTAGGATGCTGCCAGGATATCAACACTAAATAAATGTCGTATTATTTCACGAGAGTAACAAACGTTAGAAATCCAGTCACACAAAAAATTGTGAGGCTTTCGAAAAAAGGAGAAGGACAGAGAAAAAGACTCTCAACATCAAACGCTGTTCAGGGCATAAGAATCCAAACACAATCAGGGTTCACGCAACGGGAC
This sequence comes from Paragonimus westermani, assembly GCA_008508345.1. Classification (NCBI taxonomy): domain Eukaryota; kingdom Metazoa; phylum Platyhelminthes; class Trematoda; order Plagiorchiida; family Troglotrematidae; genus Paragonimus; species Paragonimus westermani. The sequence goes on from QNGE01001543.1 coordinate 42,506, forward strand.
GGGGAAATAAAACAACCGTCAGATTGTAACAACAATCAGTGTCGAATTCCCCGCATAAATGTGTCACAGGTTTTCATGAAACCAAGAACGGTCATTAGGCATGGACCACAGACTGCGTAGGGGAGCAGTCCAACTAGAAGAATCGCATTGTAAGAGGAGGAGAACGTGGTAACATCAAAAGAGATCACGATAGGAGAAGGAGAAATAGAGTTCACATCATAACCCCTGGAGGCCCGATTGAGGGTCAGGAGAGTCATTCTCGCAATTCACAAAACTGTCTGTCCAGACACATCGGTTTCGACAGTCTTCCAATACATTGATGAACGGGCTCCCCGTTGGTAGGCTTAGCACCTCGAAGACTGTGTAGACCAGATTGTAAGGCCTTTTCGCTAGGTCCCTGACCACGCGGTTGTGCCGAGCAAAACGCACATTGTGAGTAATCCAGCACAGCTGCAGAATATGAACGAGGCTTCCTGGTTGACTGCATCTGCCACAACAGAGAGCTGAGTGGTCACTTTGGCCACCTCAAGAGACCACATCGGATCTGGATGGCATGAATAAAGATACTGGGGAAAGTGCGGTCTGGAATCAACAACAAACGATTGGTTGTGGGGAGCGGCAAAACTTCTGAAGATCACGGCCGTCCAGCGTATGATAAAGCCTATTCGTCTACGCTGCATGATCTGCCTCCTTGTCAGTCAGTACCACACCTTGAACGCGTACTGGGACACTGACGTTCTCCGTGACAAGGCCAGACGAGTCGTCTTTGACCACGTTCCCTGAAAGTGGACATTAATTGGAGGGCAGTGTTTTCCACTCGTGATTTGCGTGAGATCAGAATGGTGGTGGATAGAGTCGGAATGACACGTCGGATTTTTGCCCAGAACGAACAGATTGTTGGCATCTACGAAACCGCTGACCAGTGTATCGTGGAACTGGTAACCACGCCCCGGTCGAGATAGAGCCAACACCTCATCTATTGCCATAATGAACACGAGGGGCGACAGTGGATCACCCTGGCGTACACCACGCTTGGACCGGAGGGGGTAGCCTTCAGGTGTAGCGAAAGCGTTTCGATATGAATCGGCAACGTAGTGTGTTAGAAGTGGAAGATCACCGAAAGCCTAGGCCGATCTGCTAATCGACTCGTGTGATATGGAGCCGAGTGTCTTGGCCACGTCAATCAAAACTGGAAGTCGTGGTGCACGAGTTCCGGAGCAGCGCATTTTGCTTACAGCTCAAAGGCAGTGGTGTTAAAATAAATTAAGTGAAACAACACATGCGGAAAAAATAACAACATTAACAACAGATCGAGAAAACACAAATTCAACTTGTCGAAGATTATGAAACAGCTGGTAAAAACAAGTTTTAAACAGCTATCTAACAAGCGATGACATTTAAACTTGTAACTCTGGAACTTGTGTGAAATTATCGTTCCGATTATTGTGGGGGAAAGTCCATTCGGCCCCTACACCATGAGATTTCTAATAGCCTCGGAGTAAGCACCTACCTGTTGTTCTTGTACCACAAGAAGAAAGCCGATCCTGAACGTCATGCATGTGATCGTCTCAGTTGAACCACGAGTAAAAATAAACATGAAATTCCTTAGAAATCAGCATCGGAAGACAGTTGGACAGTTACAGATGCTAAGCATGTTTGCTTAGAATCTCGACAGGTTTACGTAATAATTGAACCAGCTCCAGACGTGGAGGTTTCTAAAGTGAACAGAATGTGAATCAATATGTTAATCTGCTAGTGGCAGATCACAGGTCAAGTACAGAGTGACCGAGGTCAACAGAGTGTTGGAGGTGTTAATTTCACTGGAATATGTGCAAGCGAAAACCATGGCAGGAATTGAATGAATTGAATTGAATCAAATGAATAGACCAGTCGCGGAATAATATACTTTCTAATGTGAAGGGTTAATCTCGTTCAGTGCAACAGAACAGAAAGAGTTCAGATCAGGCTTAATACGCCATTCACTTCAGATCTGGTTTAGTCTTTAGGTGGCCGCGAAAATCCTGAAAGAAAATTTTATTGCTCTGGAAACAACCTGTAGACAAGATCTTTATGAGTGGTTCGAAGTAAATTAACCACCAGTAACGTTCGTAGTTTTTTTTACAGGATTTGTATCAGAAGGAAGAACAAACGTCCGTGCATCCGCCGTGTGGAACAATTAGAGGGAAAATGTGTGAATGGTTTATAGGCGTAAGGAAAATAGCCGCACGAAAAGAGAACCGAATGTGGGGAAAAATACCGGTGAGCTTCCTGATGGCAGACTGAAGCAATATAGTGATACGGAAGGCAAAAACCGATCATACGTTAACAAAAGCAAACACGTGTGAATTGGTGTGCACATCTGGTGACTTGTCGGATTGCATTTTCGATGCGATACAATGAACTCTGTGCCTGATTGACCCCCGCATATGTACTGATTGAGCAGAGTTTTGAAAGTCTCGTCCGAGTCACTCGTGATCAGATAGTTAGGAAATACGTCCCACAGCGTACAGCCCCTAATACAGAAATTCGGTCTGCATAATGGCCTGTTTAGTTGAAACTCGAATGCGGGAGAATTCTCTTAATCCTGCGTTTCAGACCAGTGAGAAATCTGTTATTCAGTCAGCAGTTGTGCACAGAAATTTGCGGATTATGATTGAGTTTTCTCTCAGATGTCCACAGTTTTTGATAGGGTGTCAAATACAACCAATCATTTTGGGCGAGAATGTGTCCTAAGTTCAACAACATCATGCGGAAGGTCTCAGGATAAAATCGATCACAGATTCGCGTAAGATATTTAGCGTCATGTGTGCCATGATGATCGGAACGGAAGTCAATATTTTCACTCTAACCAGGTGTGCAATACATGTTAAGACGATTAGTTGCATATTTATCGGCTTTAAAAGTGCACACTCAGGACACGGGATTCGCCCGAAATCACACTTTTATTAAACACAGGAATGTACTTTTGTGTCCCCGAACCAGACAGCCTACCGCCCTAGAAGTACTCATACGAGAATCATTGTAAAATAAGGGGAAGCTTTTGGGCAGTTCTGCATTTTCTATTTATGATCACCTGACAAAATATTACTTCAGGTACAGATGCTTGTGCACACGACTGTGGGTAGCTTAAACTGTTTCTGTAACACGTTTGATGTAAACGGTCACAATGTAACTGGGACTGTCAGCTCATATTGACCACGGTCAAAAGGTCGAGTATAATGGGGGTGTAACATCACATGATGTTCAACCTGAGATAGACGCTACATATTTGTTCCTTATTTGGATCACTCTGGTAAAGATGGTCTGAGGGGTGTTGAACCGGCTACCGTTTACATTTCCCGCTGAAACTGTTATCCATACGATTTGTGATCATCATTTGTCACTGGGCGACTAATGTAAGTAAGGAGTAATCTGTCTACAACTCAGTTCGGATTTCGGCTTCCTGGGAGTATCCAACTGAGAAGTAACATAACAAGTTACAAGTCACATATATCGGGAATATCTATGAATGATAACAAGCGTAAGAAAAGAAACTCTCTCGTGAAAATCTTTCATCACCTAATCGATCACCTCAGTTAGTTAATTATATATTTTATTTTCCTATCTAAACTTCAATCAAAGGAATATTCGTTCGTTTTTCCATTCACAACGGCTATGGATTTAATCGAGAACCATTGTTGCTCAGCCTGCCAGTAACCGTATTACTGACATCAGAAAATGATGATAGAAGCTTAACTCTTACTATACTACAGTGTCAAACAGGAGTTCAGTATATGTTAAGACAGTACATCAATGGAGAATATCATTGCCAAAAACCCTATTGTACCACAGCAATAGTGCATTTTGACATTATCACCCACTACTTACACGGCACTGTCAAACCTACCGTAAAGTCAGAATAAAAAATTACGTTTCATCATTATTCAACAGTTCCTCAGGTCGACACACAATCCAAAGTTACATTAATTTAATGTTTCTTTCAATGTTTCAATGCTATTTAGTTTCCACTCAAGTTCGGATAAAATAACTTTTTGTACTGATTAAGCGACATCCGATAGGCCTCAGGACTAGACACCTCGTAGACCTGAGATGTCTGTATCAAGAAATCCCGTACAGGTTACGACAAATCATACAACGAACGCACACATTTGGATGGCTGTCGCGTATCTACACACACTGGAGAGCAGTAAATTGTCATTCGCCTTGGTGATACTTCTCCCATAGTGCGTACACACTGTTCTACTATTCGTTTCTGGTCCCTCACCTTCCTGGCGTTAAGACTCGCTTTTTAGTTCCCGAATGTACGTACTATACTGCTCGCAAACGGAGCTGTCTGTTATACAGCAAACTGTGCGATACCAAAGAAGTCGTTCTTAGGATCTACACCCTTTTTATAGCAAGGAGCATAATAATCGAACTGTTACATCTTCGGGCAAGGAGGGTTAATTTTGCAATTCTCGTGTGAACCAAGATGTGGCAGTTTGCTATGCGCCTGTCTTGACTTGCTGTCACTGTTTAACCAAAAGATTAGGTCACACTGTTTGGATCAGTGGAGCATACATACATTAATGACCGGCACAAGCTGTTCACCTGTGAATAAAAAGCAAACGCGCTTATCATTACTGCCATACATAAGCTCTCTGGAAGTTTCACTCACCGGTACCACTTTATCTAAAGTTGTCAGTCTTGTTTTCGAACCGTATGCATAACCGAACTGTGCTAAATTGTTTTCCTAAAAATGCAATGTCCTAGATTCCAGGGCTAAAACGTGAGTATCTGATCCTTGAAATACAATATGGAATGGGATGGTGCTGACCATATTTGTATCAACGAGATGTTCACTGCACTATTGTACGGTCGAAGGAAAATGTGGCAGCATATCATACACACATTCCGAATTGCTGTCAACGTTCAACCACAGTGACAGGTCATAGCAATTGGGTTTGCTGGGCATGTATGTAACAACTTTGGAAGGCATCAAATGTCCACTTACTGTTAAGGAAAACAGAGGCTTGTAAGTGTTCCTGCAATAAGACCTCAAAAATCAGTCTCACGGGCAGTAATTTCTCCACCTCATCGCCAGACTCTATCAGCTTTTCTTATGGTATCACACGTCAAATCAGAGTACTCTCGGATTAACTTCAGTCCTCGTCTTGTTGTCCGTAACCGTGACGGTCGGTGAAAGTAGAAAACGATCACATGAAAGAATAACACCCACTCTCCCCACACCCAGATGTACTGTTGGACAAAAAAATAAGCGGGAGGAGTTAGTATCGGCTGGCCGGTTGGTACAGAGCAGGTGAAGGATATGACCCTGGAATGATCGACAAGGTGAGGACGTGCGAATGGGTTGGACAGGTGACCAACAAGCTCAATACACTGATTGTCGAAAGCCGATACTTAGCGATCGATTGGAAGGTGAGAAGTTGACTGCTGCATCAAGATTTCGCATAGGAAGTTAGATGAAAGATGTGCTTGCGTATGAACTCAGAGGTGGGCGATTCAACACTTGTATGGATGTTTCTGCAATACAGGAACCGCTGTCTGATCACATGGAACGTGTGTTAGTCATTCTGGGTCCTATGTTTGGGGGTTCGACCTACAGGGATTAGCAGCAAAAATATTTACTATTGCTACCGTCCCTCCAGTATGACCAGGTGTTTTAAAATTACAATGCTGTGATCTATCTTGTGTCTTGTGCGGGAGTTAATGTCATCACACATCAAGGCTACTAGTTTTTTTCCAGGGCAAATTGACGGTGATCAAGTTTTGCCTTTTTTGTCCAACTGTGTAACGGCACTCGGTTTGTGGTATCCAGTTCGATGTAGCAGTTGACGAAGTGGCAGTCGCCTGTGAAAATTGATTAACCGGGGAATGAGCGGTATTCAGGTAAGCGGCCGGCGAGACGGTATGACATCTATGGGCGTGGTGTGCTTGCGCGAACAAGTTGAGTGGGCGGCTAATTGGGACGGTTGAAACATGATTGTAAATGAATAGCTATGCAGGTCGTTCGTGATATCGACACGTCCAAATCTGACGCCAATAAGGAAGAAGAATCATTGTAATTCTACGATCACAGTCATGTGCCATTTTTGTTTGGAACTTGGCATCGTCCTCTGTTCAGACATTCGTGAAGAAAAAACGAAAACTTTTAGGCTGCGATATGTCACCACAGACAACGTTCTTTGTATTTGAAGGTGTAATGAATGGATTTAATCTCGTAATGAAGTATAGTTTAAACGTCTCCTGAAAATTGCAGCGTGTACATCGGGTCATGATGACATCATATGGGAAAGTTTGGAAAACGAGTTACTGGGTTGGTAGAATATTTAAGTTGTTATCTATAACATGCTGACCGTTATAACAAAACAGGTTCTGAGTCAATAGTCGTAAACACGGTGCTTTACGGTACGTGACTAACCTGCACTACTAGAAATCAAGCTCGAGCCGAGTGTTTTTGGCTAGAGAGGAGAGCATAATAAAACTACATGGGTGGTGTGATTTTTCACCAATAGTCTAATTACTTCATATGCTGTTGGCTGAAATTGGATTTTCGCCTCAAAGGGGCAATACCTCAGTTGGTACCGTATTAGAAATAGACCACAGTACAGAAATTACGAGTTGCAGCCGTTCTCTTAGGAAAAACTGTCGTTACCTGACAACCGCTTAACTGGATATTGCTCATGTCTTGCGTATATTTCATAATACTTGCTCTTGTAATTGGACACTAGTGCATTCTTATTGGCCTGTCGACTGATCGATAACCTGACTTGCACGTGATTCATCATAAAATCTACATAACAGAATGCAACCAACATTCTACGCATCTAAGAATGCAGTAAGTTAATTATGTTCACTGATTTTAAGCTGGAAAGGGAAGCGGTCACTCACGTGAACATGCGTGTAGTTAACGTTTCAATCGCAACTTGACTGCAAGTGGCAGAACAACTAACATCAGTAGGAAACTGTGTTCTTCAGTCACGCGATGTGTTTAAACAAGATAGACAACAATGAGTAATTGGTAGATTTGATTTTAAAAAAAGGAGACAAAATGGTGTACATTAACAAACAGACCAACTCACATACCTTCCCGTCGAATCGGTGATCCCCACACTGTTTTTAGCGAATGCGTTTAATATTCCAGTACTTACAGTTAGCGGGTTGAATTTCCCAGGGGTGTTCAACTCTGATGAGACCGGACTTGATCGAAACAGCTGTTCATCACCTTTTCCCTGGGATCAGTTGCTTACAATGGGAGAGATTTTGTGAGTCTGACTGGGGGCAGACATCTACTTGTATACCGAAGCCGACATAGTATGTACACATTGCCAAATCACCCAGATGATAATACCTCGTACTCTAGTTCCTTTCGACAAACACCTGAGAGGGCAATTTTATCACTAACAAGATCTAAGCGGTTTGACGCAGACAAATTACCTATTGGTCAGTGGTAGAATGTTTAACCAGACTTCGTTGGCAAGCGGACAAAACAATATTGACGGAAGTTCGATAATGTGACTGGTATTTATTTGAGTAATGGACTGGGTAACGAATACGTAAGTAAAGAACAAACCAATGCTCAGGCCATGACATTTGTTCGAACCCAGCCAGGGCACGGTATCAGTGACCTACAAATTCAGATTTATTTGTTATACTTTCGGAAGTCCGACCGGATCTTAAAAGCCGATTAAGCTTGCATAGAAACATTTCACTAAAGCTTGGGTGCTTCGAAATTAAACTACTTTGGAGGACCGATCCTGTTGAACGTTTCTTCAATAAATGTTTAAGTTGTGACCTTAAGAGGAGTGAACCACCATCGCTAGTTGGGGCAATCGATGAAGCTCCTTCTTAATAGAGGGTACGCATGACAGCTGGTACTCGTCTGTTCAACATGTGGAGAAACTGATGGTTACCAATAGCATTTACGTTTCGAAAAAGCCAGTGAAGCATACTGTCAACTCTGAAGATCACAGTTGGTGAAAAGCATGACGATATACATTCCTGTAATGATCGGTTAATTGTGTCGGTTTGCTGTTGAGAAGAAATAACTCCACCGCTGACCCTAAGTGAAATTTTACTAAAACCAACGTGTCGACAAATCATACCGTAATGTTCTACGGTGAAATGAAATTTTGTATCCCTGCATTAAACAACAAAGCAAACGAGTTGGCCTTGAGCATTCGGCGTCGCCTGTACTTTTATGAATATAACACGCATCAACGCGAAGTATATACCACAAACAAACTTTCTTCACGATTGCCCTAAAACCTCGAATTACGCCTTCTTAGAAGACAGTGATAGTTAGCTGGTGGATATCGTTAAACGACGTCTGTTAGGTAAAAGTTCGCATTATGCCTCTGGTATCTCTACGACCCTTATCATTTACAAATGATTACTCTTGTTCAAGTCATTGTTTGCTTCCTCTAAATCCTGTAATCTGTGTCCATGCTTGAAGGATGAAGAAACTACTGGTAACTACCAAAACGTGATGGGTCAAGGAATTTCTCGTTTTTAACTGCACTAACCTTACCCACTAAAATATCTGAATTAGGTGACATAACAGTAGAACTTTTTTCGGCTACGTGGATATTCATAGGATTCACAGGAAATTTACAGATTATAGAAAGTTTAGAATGCCTACACATACCTGAATCTATGTCGGACGGTTTAAAAGGGAAAGACAAGTCGTAAGAATGTTTCAGTTTTAGATGGTGACCAATGAAAAAGATGCGGAAAGGGAAAGGATAATGAACAGAGTGGAAACCCAACCAGTGACAACAAAACGTACAACAATCGCAGCGCAACATAGAGAAGACAATAGCCGGCTAGTAACAACAGTGAGTATTCGTATTCATAAACGCCGGAGTAATATCTACTTTCCTGACAAAGTCGCGTATTATGGCAATACTCCTGAAAAAGGATATCTGAATCGGTTGAAACGTTTAGTATTGTAACTTAGTCACAGCGTTGTGTTCTTCAAACTCCACTGATTGAAAACACACAGTATGCATGTAGTAACGGACTTTAGGAGGAATAGATGCCTGGATAAAATATATTCAAACTATTACCAATAAATAAATTAAAATTCTAGGTGTATCAACCATTAACGAAGGCACCAGCGTTTGGACGTAAGTTCATGCGGATACTACGGTGATCCGGTCGAGGAGGATAAAAACCTTAGTTTGATGTGCTGAGTTAGGTTGAAAAGAGTTGGCTGGCGCATAGGCATTTATGAAAATGATAATAGAACCAACCTGAAACGCCCTAGGGAGTGGGTAGCATTCCCTTAATAACAAAGTGCATGTGGTAGTGAGATTGTTTATTCACTCGCATATGTGAATACTACTGACATTAACACATAAGACACAAACTAAAGTTTTACTTACCTGGATGGTTGTGCCAAATCTGAAAGCTGTCGTGCTGAATAATCAGAGCTATGGTGGCATTCATCAACCTCAGTCATCTGTGATGCTAAGGTGACAACCCAGTTTTATTGAACTGTAAGTTGTACAAAATGCCACAATTGTTGCGAGTTAAGACGCGTCTGTTTAAATGATGTTCTGCGGTTGTATGTTTTTGAATGTCGATATTGTTGTGGTGCAGCATTGCATAAACAAAGGTGTACTGTGTTTTTGGAACACTTAAACGAAACACAATAAAGCTACAGTGTTTTCAGTGGCTTGTATACTATTTACGAATGGCAATCATTTGCTCCCGGTGTCATCAGATATTCACACCACGAGGCTATAATAAAGGAAGGATTGAAGGAGAGAAAAGTTTAGCATCCAACTGTGTCCTGCTGGGTGTTTTCGGCTTCTCGATCAGTTTGCTGAGGAGTATGCATGTCTGTAACGAACTACGCTCTAGGAGAACGCGTCGAACTTGAATCACATCCTCGCTTGTTGCGAGAAGTTTATTACTACGCGACCATCATTCAGTTTTTTTAACGGCAACCCCCATTAAAATAAGACTAACTTTTTCATAAGCAACCTGGGTGCAATCATTACTCACAGCAGGCTGATGGATTGTAGTGGCCTAATCAATCAAATGATAAGAAATAATCAAAATATGGCAACACTGAAAGAAGCTGTAACAGTGACGGGCGTGTACCAACGGTATAAGTAAGAGGAAGACGTTTCCAAAAATTGGGAATGACTCACTGACAAATCAAAATCCGTGGAATTGGATAGGCCACCGCCCGAGAGAAAGACAGCGCCAAGAAGTAAGTCCGGATGACGACTGGTAGATAATTCTACACACGACGTGCAATGACGAACGTTCGGCGTCGACAGGTCAACAAACACGCGGAGCTAGAGAAAGTTTCACCGTGTGATTAATAAACCAGCCCAAATATCCACGCGAAAAAAAACAGAGACGGCGCGCGGTAACTCCCGTTTTTTATCAAGACGACCAAAATTTAAAAGTGATGACGATGCTTTCAAACAAGTGTACAGGTGAATTTAACGAAACGGTATGTAGAAAAATATACAAAAGAGTTGCAAAATGTAATTATGAACTGTACAGAACTGAAGGGAGTTTGATCTGAGAAGCCATTTCAAAAGTTTATTTATTTACAATGTTATGAAGATTGTACGGAAGAACATTATACTTCTACCGTATGTGCTGTGTGTGTAAGAATCAGAGTAAGACCTTCTTGCGTCACCTCACCTCGATGTTTCCATACATCGAATGCGTAAACATACAGTAAATAGCTATTGTACGTTGGAACCAACAAAAAGCCAGTTCGACCTGCCAACAATACACCCAGCATTTGTGCACGCTTGGCGTGCTAACCTGTATTTAGTGTGCCTACTGTGAGGTCAGTGGCGCAGTGGTGAAAACGGTTGCCTCGTGGAAGTTCTGGTCCCGACCGTGGCACTGCTGACAAACCTTAACAGTTGAGACATTCGAGTATGATAGGGCTTTTTTCGAAAGGGGTTGACCAAAAAGTCTACCTGAGTGCGACATCTGTGACCAGTTGTGAGTGACGTTCAACTCGTATTCATCAAAATCCCCTACTACCCACCGGTAACGTGCTTTATCCTGAGGAGTATGCGCTCACAGACAACACGTGTGTTTGAGTGGCCGGCATGTCTGTCTGGTTCGCTGTTCCTGGCACGGCAGTACGTCCCTAACCTTGCATTTATCCACTTCCGATTGGATCAGACCACGTGACCGTACTGGTTGCACTGTTGGTCCTTAGCCTGCCCATGTTTGCATGCTAGGACTGTGCAGCGTAAAGTTAAATCGTACGGTCGTTTCTGTTTACTCTAGTCTTCCGTTTCCGTACAATTGTTCTTCCTGCTACTAAACAACAATTGTAAATGTCGGAAATACCCTCGCAATTAACTGAAGAATATCCACCTTTAATGATCCAGATAAACCGCACTTCCCCTTTCTAAGGATCACGCCAGCAGCACCTTTGCATATCAAGTCTGGTCATGTGGTAGGTAACTTACGTAAACGAAGCGAACGAAACGGTTACAATGAGTTCAAGGAGCATTCAGTCTAGGAGATATGTGTCATCCGTCACACAGTTACTGCGGCGATATCAAATTTAAGGATCGAGTCGGGCCCCGAGTTGTTTTGTTAAACTGGAAGCCAGATCGTCGCAATCTGCTTTGATAAAAGTGCTTGTCATTATTTCGGCCTCACCAGCACGGTTTGTACTGATTTCATTCGTCTGCTGCCCTAGTGAACTAGACATACAAAGCAGAACACCTGGGAACAGCGTCCCGTCGAACTAATGGCTTCTAACGAGGATCTTGGGAAGGGTAGAAATGCAAACTAGTGAAAGCCAAAGGACTAGTATGATATACAAATCCAGGTATGCTTGAATGCGCCGAGCTACTCTGGTCAGCTGATCTTAATGGTCTAGCCATCGATTGACCAAGCCCGTAGAATTCGACAACCTGATATGTGCGTTCATCCACAACATACTTTAAAACCTTCTACAATCACTGGCCGATTCTTCCAGTGCAAGAAACATTAGGAACGGTTTTCTTTCATTGTAATCTGGTACCCGCGTCCTACAGTTTCATTCCTTAGAAATAACCGTACTTAGGCAATGTAAAGTTCGAAGGAAAGTGACTGCTGTTTTCTCCCAGCCAGATAAAGTTGCAAGAATTGTTCTACCAAATAACATGGACCTCATGAACAAAATGAAAGTCAGCGAGATGCTGAAACCAAGGTCAACAAAGTGTGAAGAGAGGAAGACAAAACAGCTCACGTGCGGGGAACTGAAGTTAATGATCTATGGAATACCACTGAATCGTTGACTTCCCCGTTTCTGAACGCAACTGATGTACTGGAACCATATTCTTAAGGATCCCTGATTTTTAACATTTAACCAAGCGAATACGTCAGTCCGATCTATTCTTGACATATACAATCCACCATTCGACTTGTCTTTCGCAACTCATTGATACCTTGCAGAAAACTGTCGTTTCCTTTGAATTCGCCAATGCAATCGTAAAAGATAGGTTGAATGAGCAGAAAACACTTTCACCTAAAGTATCATGCTTACTTACTAATGTTTTATCACAAGAGATGTTACTTTATGGGGCTGAGTTATCTTAGCCATCCTGAAACAATAGCTGTTTCTTGCACTTACACTGTACAGCCTTAGTTCAAAACGGATAAATAGCTGCAAATAAGTTGTGGGGCGGCAAGGTCCCCATTTAGGCTAATACTTTTAAATACGTCGGTGACAAAACTACAAATATGACCAGCTGCAAGTATCTGCTGATAAATGTAATGTACAGAAATGGTACGGAATTACCGAACATACTAACCCAGCAAACAGCCTAGTCATTTTCAGATCGGCTGACGGCGAAGTAACGTGTGCACTGAATTCTTTACTTAGCGGTTAGCTAGTTCTGTTTTTACTCGTTTAACACCACACTAACAGGTCAGCTCAACGTAGGATTTACGTGAAGAAGCTTTGGAACTGCCGGTATGCCAGTTACAGCAGTTGTTTCATTTATACATGGAAAAATCTCAAACGATCTGTAGATAAACCCTTGCAACAAAGCGCGAAGAAGGACAAGTTGTCTCTAGTACAAAAACAGTCTGCTTTTCACTACCACTCAAAGCTGACACACCACCTCCGTTTTGTCAATCGGCCTCAGCATTATGCGCACAAAAATCTAAAGTGTCAGTTTCTCCAACTTCTTTCTCTGTACACTCTTTCAAGCCTCCTTGTTGTTATTCTTGGTGTGTATTAACACAACCGGATGCCAAGTAATACAACTTTTTTCCACTTATGCTAAACCAAGTTACACATCTGCGATTGACGAGTGTAATAAATACATTCAACTCGTAGATCCCGAGTCTAGCCAGTATTTCACAGGTTGTAGGATAGATAGTTTCTTCAGAATGACAACATGGAGATTTTTGCAACTGTTAAGTTTCCGATCCATAGCATACGTATTTAGCACTAGAAAAACTACATGATCATTTCTGTTAAGCTAAAATTTGAATTTGAGCTAATAATTTGGTAACAAAAGACAGCAGCGTGGACTGTAAACTTTCCATCACCTCTGAATATGGAACAGCTCTCGTGATCTATCCTGGAAATAGACAAGATCATAACCTGACTGATGAGATGTCATATTGTAGATCAGTATGATGGAGAATACCGTTCAAATTGATTCCAGAATTGTAAAGGCAGTTAAAGGAGATGTTGAATGAAGGAATAATTCAACGGACAAGCAGTCCATTCTCGTCATCGATCGTGTTGACTAGGAAGATGGATGGATCCTAACGATTTTGCGTGGGTTTCAGAGAGTTTAACCGAGTGACGATCAAAGACGCGTTCCCGATGCCCCAGATGGAAGAAATCTTTGCATATCCGTACGAAGCTAAAATACTATCCCTTATAGATATGCGTTCCGGTGACTCGCAACTACTAATGGCACGGAAGGACAGAGTGGAGAACCCCGTTTGCGTAAACGGGCAGTAGTACTAGTTCTTTGGAACGTCGTTTGACTTGTGCAACGCTCCAGCTACGTTTAGAAATCTCTTACTTCGCATTCTGCGGGGTCAGGAGGGAGGAACCGTATATGGAGGCGACATTGTTTTATTCTCTATGACAGTATCAAAAGACGTAGACCGACTGCGAGCAGTGTTGCAGCGAATTGACGCAGCAGGCCGAAAACCGAGTAGTAAAAAGTGCCAAATAGGCCGCAGTTCAGTCGTTTCCTTGGGACACACGGATGGTAACGGAAAAGTCCAACCACTGTCAGCGAATTTAAAAGCCATCAAGAACTTCCTAACACCAAAGTCGAAGCGGCAACGGAGGCAGTTCCTCAGAATGGTAGGTTACGATCCAAAATTTATGCCGAGGTTTCTCCTGAACGCATTTCCACTAGTACAACTGCTGAGGAAGTAAATGAAATTCGTATGGACTGAGGACTTGGAGGTGGCGTTTGACGAACTCAAACAGGAAGTTGCCAGCATTCGACAGTGCCTGACGATCCCAAAACCGAGTCAGCTACTCACGGTGCCAATTGACACAAGTGACATCAGAATCGTGGTTGTTCTTTCGCAACCGTCGGGAACAATCGAGTATGCCAGCTGAGTGCTAATGGAAGCAGAGAGAAAGTATTCCACTACGGAGAAAGAATACCTGGTTATCGTCTGGGTGCTGGAGAAGTGGAGAACCTATCTAAAAGCGACCACCTTTCATGTCGAGACGGACCATAAACCGCTGATCTGACTGAAGACGGCGAAGGATCCGCGCAGGCGATTGGTACTTTCGGCACTCCGACTGCAAGAGTTCAACTTTACCGTCGGGCATGTCGACGGTACAAACAATGGAGTACCTAATGCACTGTCGCGACCAAAACAGGAGAATGAGCTGCCAACTGAAGTCATACCCGCAACCGTAGTATTGGTTGCAGCTGAAGAGATCTTAGTCGATCAGCAAGACCCTCAAGTGAGCGAAATATGTGAACATCTACTGGTAAGAATAAAACCCAAGACGTTTACTTAGGAACTGAATGAACTATTACAGACCTGTGACCAGCCACACTTGAAGAACAGTCAACCTGTAAATATGGATGTGTAGAGGGGGCTGCGACCTCGAAGACTGCTATTTATTCCAGTGGACCAGAGAGGAAAAATGATACGATTGGCACATATATGTTCCGATGGGACGAGAATGCGCGTTCGAACTACTGCGGCGAAGGATTTTTGGCCCACGATGCGGAAAGATAAGACTGATTTCATTCGAGCCTGCCCCATTGCCAATAGAACCGACAGACAATGACGACAACACCACCGATGCAATCCATTGTGACATAGCAGGCCGCTGTAGCGTTCTGTACAGCATTGTGTACTTTATAATTTTTCTTGTTCACTCTTCTCGCCTTTATCTAACTAACTTGTACAGTTCATGTTTAACTCGAGTTAGTCGATTTATTTGATAATCAATAATTCAAAATCTACTTCCGAGGTCGTGAGCTGTGCGTCTTCTCTGCGTTCTGTGTCGCTCGCGTACAGGTTTCGAGAAGGTCAAAAACTAACGGAACCAGCCATCTGTTTTCGGCGGAAATATCTCAAGAGTAACATCGAAGTTCTTTTCCGTCGAATATTTCATTCCGTGTAGTGGATTTCTAAACTAACACACCTTCACAAACTACTGTGAGTCATTTCACTTGGCTTTTACCACATTTTGGCTCCGCGCTCATGCTCGAGTAATTTGACAGTGTTTAGGTCCACTACACCGCACACACCTGGGGTATAGACATTTTTGGTCCACTCCCAACAAGTCCAAATGGGAATCGCCACATAGTTTTCACGGTTGACCATTTCACATGATGGGTGAAAGTCATCCCAACGGTAGACTGAACGAGCGGAACAGTTGCACACGCTTTCATGAACAACGTCCTGGTTTGATTTGGAGTACCGCACAGAGTTATCACAGACCAGCGAGTTGGACAACAAAGAGTGCGCTTTATTGAAAGTCTTTTCGTCACAATATGACTGCTGATCAGCACCAACGTCGAGAAGCCATTGTTCATACGGAACCAAGGAGCATGATCAAGTAAAACGTAAATCTATCTTCAAGACAATTCCCGAAGTATTACAGACAATATCATTCTCTAAGTCTAGCTAAACTCCTCTTTAAGACTCGACTCATTCATTGATCGAAATGAAGGGTTGTGAAGTCGCCGGTCAAATTTTTCATGTTATCTTATTAAGCCATGGTTGAAAGTTAACCAGATCTCTGAAGAGGTTCAACGACAACACTGGAACGACAACCACATACGCAAAACTCGCTGAGTCACGTGAGTAAATGTTACGAGTGACTAGCAACCTCTGCCCCTCAAGCTTGACTGGAGCTGTAGGTATGTGAACAGCAACTATAACAATAGACAGTTTATCGCGAATGACGGGTGTGTGGACACCTCGTAGTTTCGGCTACCAATGATTAGCAAAACTCGCAGTCCAGTGCCATTCATACAAAGGTTAACCGGATGTTTTGGCATTTCGTCCGAAGTGAAGAAAGAACCAGACGAACAACAGTAGACCTGAAGGCAGCAGCGCAGCGCAGCTACAGGATTATGTTGTTCAGTTACACACACAAGCAACAATTATAGCTAACTGAATGTTTGTGCTCTCATTTGTTCGATTCTCTAGGATTATAGAGGTGGTTGTCAACAGGCAAATTGGTATTTGTGATGCATGTCAGCGTGAGCTCTTGAATACAATCGGCCTGGATTGTAATCACAAAATTCATGTTATAAAAAGAAATGTAGAAAAACGCATCAACACAAAATGTCCACTCACATACAACCGACACAAGAAGTTGCCCAAATTGCACACTGAATCCAGGTTATCGGAGGATAGTGAGGTCTATTCTACTTGCGTAATACAAAAAGAATACAAATGCATACAGATGACATTTCGCGTACTCTTTTTAATTGAAAACAAATGACTTTTGTAGCACAAAATGCTGATCGAAGCGGTGTTAACAAATATAACCACAGAACCCAAAACTAAGATCACCGTCAACCGTTTCTGGCCGCACAACGGAGGCTGTTGGCGTGTGAACAATGAAACTTCTATAAACTGCATTACTGCTTACGATCGTCCTGAACGAGTGTGCGAAAGGCCAGTTTGAAATCGAGCAATTGGTTGGTGGTCTACGAATGCCCTACGAGTGATGAATAAGGCTCGTGTGTTTGCTAGCACGTTGGCTGAGCGGTATACTGTTGCAGCAGGCGAGACTTGAGTTTCACGTGGATGAACTCGCTTGTCAAAGTTATCAGCCCTATCAGTTCTGTTCATCATTAATTTAAGTTTGAGACAAGTCGCTAAAAATTTAATTTTTTATAATCGGGAAAACTATTGGGCACTTAACTAAAAAAGGTTTAGCTGAGGCATTGTCCAATCAGTTAAGCGTAAACGTATGCCTCATCAAAAGACCGAACACATTTAAGCCTCAGTAACAGCAACGTGTTGAGTTCCCCGTTCGGATCCCAGCAAAAGATAACGAGGCAGATGTCTGTAATTGCGTTGCCTCGCTATGAACAACCTTTCCATTACACACAAATGGATGGAACAGTTGATATATTCCCAATAACCGCAAACGAACCATTGAAGGGACATTCTCTTCAACCAGACTTTTCTTCGAACTGGCTAAGGTAGATGCGGAACTACTCTGTGATCCAGGTTATTCCATCTTGGTCCAAAAAGCTTGATTGTGTGGCTGTAGCTGACTCCATCAAGATATTTGAACTATATTAGAGTGTGAGGAGCATCTGGCGCCACGTTTTTAAATAGACCCCGACGATAATCAGATATTGATGTTGTTGTGCACGTGTCTGTTAATCTTGTGCATTAGTAAGCTGCTTCAGTGTATCCGAATGTACAGCGTTGAAGTGGTTCCAGCGAGTGTTTCACATTCAGCTTTCTCCCATTAAACCACACAGTTAACATAGAAACTTGAACGCACAAGAATTCGGTCTTTCTTTCTATTATACACTTGTAATCTGGGTCACCTGGTTACAAAATCACAATGATTTGGACTCTGACACTTCTAACTGCACAGCAAGGATACTTCTGAGCCGCATTAATTTCCTATACACTCCTGGTCCAAAAAACAGCTAACACAACTGGCATCACTTAACCAGCGCGAGATCCGCCGAACTTTTCAACTATTGCTGTTCACTTTTCCTACCGGCTTCTCTACACTGATCGCTTCGGTGACCTTCACCGACTAACAATTTTTGCGTAAAGCTGCCTGTCCATGAATGGCTCAATCCTATCGGATACCGCAGGCAAAACACTGTATATGGTTAAATAACAAATGTACAAAGAATTCATTATGAATTTGCCGTGGAAAGAGCAATCATTCTCGTTTATTAATACGGAGTTAGTTCATCGTTGCTGAACCGAATATTTTAGCAAGCTATTAATAGGCACCGTAAAAAGTCTCTTCTTGCATCAGTTGTCATGTTCCAGAAAGTGCAAATTTGACAAATGAGGGTACTTAAAGTTGCCAGGTCCGGGGAATCCCTGGGGTAAAGTAAAGGGGAAAGCGTTAAACGAGACTATGTTCTGATGTTCGAGCAAACCGAGAAACTCAGTGAATAGTTCACGTAGAGCTTTTCATTTGTACTTCGTCATTAAGCACTATCTTCATTCTTGTTACGCTCGTTGTACATATAGACCATTTGTCAATTGATTGAATCCGTACAACACTCCGTCCTCACGTGTCATGCTTTCTGTTTCTATGTGGTCGCCGTCATCATGGTCTAACCGTAGCAATACCACTTTTTTTAGCATATTACAAGAACCAGACTCAGTGGAACATCTCTGTCGTTCACGGGGAAAGTTCTTCCAACCTTCAGTGAGTATAGTGTGGTGCAGTTCATTGTGAACAATTTCTGTAAGTCATTGAAAATGGTTTGTAACATTAGTGGTTCGTTTATTTTCCCCTACATGGGCGACCACTTGATGGTCGATGTCCTGAAATGTCCTGTCGTTCTGGTAGGACAACGTTGGGAGTGAATGTTTCTACAAGTCCTTTGGACCGAAAAACTGATCCTGGAGATAGGCAGCTCTTTCCAGTTGGCTGGAACCATCATTTAGCGTTGTGGAAATGCTTAGGCCAACGTCTAGAATCGTCACCATGGAATTGTCATATGTGTACCCTTGCATCCAACGTCCTGTCGAACATCATGCTGAACATGATGGGGTTGTACTGAGTAGGCTGATCAAGCGAGGGTCACATGCAAGGTTGTGCGAGAAATGGTGACTAGGTGAATGTCCTGTATTTATCAAAGGCCACGTATACTACCGTTACCGAGACGCCATGGCAATAAGAGGCAACAACAATCTGCTGTGTTTAAACCGTTTACAGCGTCATCATGTGCATGTAAACGCGTAGCATGATTGCACGAGATCAATGTACTTTACACACGTCCGATCATTGGAGGGCGTGTGCCACAGATTGTTCTGTTCTTTTTTCGTTTCGCTGGACATTTTCGGCTTTCATCGTAATCAGTAGTCGTGGTTTCTAGAATTCGGGCTGTCGGTCGTCCGGGCAACAGTCCGCACAGTAGAAGAGTGATGACAAATTAGAAACATGAAGAAAAACCGAGAAGGATCATCAAATTTACGGATAGCAGTTCGACTTCGGCTAGAACATACATGAATATCTAACAGCGTTTCCGATCGAAGATGAGCAATAGCACATATCAACCTTGCTTAGCGGTGCAGTAAACGTTTCTATGGTTGAACGTAACTGTATGTCGCTAGTTCCATATAACAGTAAACTGCTCAGCAGCCGGTTCATCTCTGTCCAATGGACTGTGGGGTTGCTAACGCGATTAGGCAATAGTATACGAGCCACCTGATGGAGATACCGATTGCCGAACACTAAGGACATATGCTTGTCGTCCACTAGAAGGGTCGAATCTCTAAACGGTGCAACATGACCAAAGAAACATTCAGTGTAACATACCACGCTTATTTCCAAACGGACATCTTACGATGTAGCAGAATAACGAATTTATCAAATGACTTCGAGATCCTCATGAATACTTCGTCAACAGTACTGAAGCGACCAACAATCACAGACGGAGAACCCCTCATTTATAAAGTAGAATTAGCACAAATCAAATCCCCTTGAAATACTCGGTCACTTGGTAGAAGCACTTGAGAATAGCACAGCTTATCGGGTTCAATGATGTGAATGCTGTGATCGTTTGATTGAGTTACCCAGGAAGTAATAAAAGGTGCTGATGCAACGCGGCAAAAGCCGCAGATGCTCATCCAACCCCACCTCTACAACTCGGCTGCTTGTTTTCGAGGTATAGACACTCTAAGTTTGTTTGAGGTTGAAAATAGGGGGTTCGAGAACTAACTTCGACCATTTCTGGAGTGAGGTAAACTCTTCTTCTCATGGTTGTATAAAAGTTAGGCACAAATTTCAACTACCGTTGTATAAAGACGGTGCAGTGAAGTTCTCGGCTATCGGTATTTGCGTTCAGCCACACATGCTGTATGACATTGTATATAGGCAACAAGCACGTTAAACGACGGATTTTTGGCAATGAGAACTATACCAATTCATCAAAAACTGAAATACACAGGTTTATGTGTTTAACCTATGTATCAATAACGCCAATCCATGGCTTGTGGCATCACGCACTGTGCACCGGACTCCCAGCTATATGATTTTGCTTTTGATAGTCTCCAAGGTAATGGATAGCCCACTGGAAGATTCCCTTCGGTCAAGGGTGGCCGGAGTTGGGTACCTTGATGAAACATAGCATATGTTTCGTAAGGGACCCGCGCGTCTTCAACTTACTAATTATCCGTGGCCGTCAGACCACAATCACTGCCCAACGACTACAGACTGGTACCTTCTACCTAAGACAATTCAGAAAACAGGGTCTCGTATGGCACGCAATTAGATGACTCGGAGATTATCTAACCAGACGTGGGTTTAACGTAGGGATAAATGGCTAGTTGTCAGACTGGTTCCCATCGAACGAGGGGTGTTCAGAAGCCACCCATCCTCTGCTCATCAAGCTTTGCCATATCATCAGCACTACAGGGTGACAGAAATATCACAAGGTATACATAAGCTACAGGATGCGTATGCACTTCAAAACGACTTGAACTTGTCAAATCCATTGTTAACCGCTGATCAGCCAACGCCCCTGAGTACACATGGTCACCAAAACTATGCTGACGGATACCTCGTAAACGACGAGTTGGTGAAAGTCGAGGGCGAAAATGAACATGGGAAAACCAGCACAAACGGCTTAGGTCTACCTAAAAAGTGGGTATCTATGATAGGAAAGAACACACTGTCATCTCGGACACATGCAGATTTCACCTGAAAGCATTTTCAACAATACACACCTTCATCTTACACTCTCACGTGGAAACAACGCTTGTCGCTAGTGTTTAAAGAACACGTCTGTTGTTGTGAGCTTCCAGAGGCAGTCTACTGAGGTAATCATGGGGTTCACAATACAATCTTACTCGGGGCGGTTGGCAGCATTAGGGTGAACTCTCGATAAATTGCAGTAATTTGAGAAGTGACTTGGTTCTGTTGTACGCGATTATGTGTACACCCGGTCTTCCCATACTAGTGTTGTGAGCCAGGAAAGCGGATGATGCAGAGATTATCCATTCAGAAAACCAACACATGGGTCATTCATGTGCTTCAAAATTACAACAAACGAATCCACTCATCTGTATACGTTATTCATCCCAGGACCTCACTGTTGCCACGACAGTCAAAGCTCTGTTCCCGTATGTACCGCGGACCGTTTCATGTCATGCTGCGCTCCAATGTTTCTTGTGTTCTTCCCGCGGCTACTTCACTACCAAAATCCATGCTCCTGTCCCACTACTGAACAGTAGTGATGTGAGTGGCATATTGCGATCGCTCGTCCTCGTTACACTAGATCCTTTACAACCAACCACGATCGAATGATTAATGCCCATTAATCGGAACATGAGTTTCAAATGGAGGTCACTGCTTATGCTGAACACTCAGTAAGAACTGCTCATTTTGTATGACTACGACCGAGTTGTTTGAGGCCTTGAAATTTTTAGTTGATCGACGTGTCCACGTGTTCATATCACAAAAATTGTAGATGTCCGTTTGTGTTTCTACAGTTGCCTGTCTGGGCGTCAATCCGTTGTGTCGGTGAGCTCCTTTAATGTGTAGCCTGCAGTAAGTCAGTCTTCATCTTCCATTTTCCTACTTTACACGTGTGAATGACTAATACGAGGAAAGAAACGTGCAAGCCGATGTCATTTATCATGTGGAAATCTATGAAGTCAAGACCGTAATGGTTATAGGATGATGTGAAAAAAAGAGTTCGGTGACCACAATCATTGAGGAATTACAAGCCGTGCTCGCCTTTCTGATTGAAGGTCTCTTGATCCACTTAGTCTCCAACTGGAAAAGCTAGAGGAGATGATAGGTATCGAATGCAATGGCGTTAATGTCGCCGCTCTTTGGCAGAGTTGTCTGCGACGTAGGGACAACTAAAGAAGCAAGGTTGAAAACACGTTCTCTTACTCTCACTTGTAACTTGGTCGTTTGTGTGCAGTGTGGATTCAGAAATGTAGTCATGGCTGACGGCATCCGCTTCCCGATCAGTCTAACACACTGGCCAGATCCGAATGACGCCTGCGTATGCAATCACCGCAAGTGGCTTGCGCTTGGCCGCTTGCAGTTCCACTTACACATTCCGTATTCAGTGCAAATCAGAGGAAATAAAATCCGGGGTGTGCGAGTGGTGTTTTTCGTTCAGCAAACCAGCACTCGCCGGCCAGGTGGTTGACAAGTATAAAAGTGAGGCTGTTAGTTCTGGAAGCGAAAAAAGTACCTCGATGGTAGTTCCTAAGCTGTAAAGAAAGATATTAAAAATCTAAAGCAAGAAGTGGTTCAGTACTGGAATACATACTGGTGCACTCTGTTTACGATTAGGAAGATAAACAAGCCTGAATCTCTAGGCATTGATGATCTCAAGTCGTTTGGTGATGAAACGCTTGTAACTTAGAATGCCAAGCTCAGTAAACAACCGAATAGTTAAACCATCAATGCAAACTAGCAACAACAACACTAGTTTCAACGGTCGGAAACCTATGTGGGTGCATAACACAACAGATTTCAACATACAACGCCAATAAACCTGAAGAAAAGTGGTAGAGACGGTGGTTGGTGGCATCTCTTTCGGAGTGGCTCGTCACAGTGATCAAAGAAAAAGGACGCCTGTGCATACCGTCACAAGCGGCATGCACTGCACCACTGTCGGCTTAACTTACACATTACGTATCTAATGTGAACCAGAGAAAATAAGACCGGAAAGGTTTTGAATGGAGGCCCTAATGGTCCAGCCGGTCAATGCTGGTTAGCCAGATCGTAGGCTAGTGAGAAAGTAAAGTCCTTACTTCTTGGAAGGAAAAGAGCGAAACTCCAATGGACCTATGAGACAAGGAGTTCAGGATAGGAGTACATATTATTGCACTCTAGGCAGGAGGGGGAAGTACAAAATTGAAGTTGGAACTAAGAACAAATTAAAGATTCAGATGGGACTCAACTGCGACAAATCTGGACTTCGGTCGGATTTGAACCAGCGACAGAAACTGTATGCTTAGATGAAGCAAGTACCCTATCAGCTGAGCTACGAAGTCACGTCGGGTGCTCAGAAATGTCAGACTTAGACTTAGTTACTAGATCCAAATGGCAGAGCATTTGTTACGTTTGTGTATGCAGTTTTTGTCGCTGGTTCGAATCACGTCGAAGTTGAGATTGTTCGAAATTGGGTCCCCTGTAATTTTTCAAATCTGCCAAACCACTTGTTAGTGAAACAATGCACTCTTCATCACACAGGGCATCAACAAAGCTGAAGAAGAAATAGAAGGCTATTATGGCTCAGATAAAGAACATAGTCGCGTGTACGCATACGACTTTTGTTACTTAACTAGCGTTGTCTGTTTAGTAGCTGCACGGCAATCAAAACATCGGAACCAACAGCTGACGTACTGTCATCGTTGGCGTTGATGAAGGCCCAACCCAAACGCGATGTAGTTGGCCACATGATAACAAACATCTTGTGGTGTGAAAGCTGTAAACCTAACTTTGCTCCAGTTTGACAATATAACGGACTCTTTGACTATGGCTAAATGTTAGTAGGCAAGCAATAAATGAAGAATCAGAGTGATGTAATGCAGACAAACTATAAAACAAAACCTCGACAGATCTATAGTGACATTTCACAGAGCTGTTGAGTTACTATCTCTTCAGGTTGTACATTAAGTAATCAAAACCTTGACAGATGAGAAGGAAGTTAGCGGTCACACTGGTGTAATTCATTTTTGAAGACGCTTGATTTGATAAATTTTTCTCACTGAACTTGAGCGCCAGCGAGTTACGACGCATGACAATTACTATCTGATTTTACTGAAAATGGTTGGAGCCTGTATGCAAATGAGAGCAATTCGTGCTTGACTGTTAGCTGTGAATCAACTGCTGTTGAGGGTTGACATTCCTTCTTCCTTTGCTAGCTTGTATGGTTACCTAACTCTATGGCAGTCGTGGCAGGCGAGTTGTGAATACGCACAAGCGATGTCCTACGATCCAACATCACAGAGCCCGCTGATCGCAACCCGATAACGCTTACACGCTTCTCATCTCATTCGAACCGACAATTAACACTTGGTGAATATATGCTTGGATTAGTGGTGGTTCGATGTAATTTTTGATATCACATGTCCGAGTTGCGTAAACTGGTAGCAATCGACTCGGCAGTTGCCAGAATGCGATGACGGAATTTGAAAATCTGGCGAGGGTCTAACCAATTATGGTGCGAAGTCTAGCAATAGCCTTTATTGCCATTCACTAACAGTCATGACACATTTTGATGAAACCTATGTAGAATGTAGAACTGTTTAAGGCCACGTTAGTTCAATCTTGCTATCAATACTTTACTCGAAAATCAATATCAGGAATGTACTGGCAAAGGAACATTTATCTTCACTTGAATCTCCAAAGCAAAACGAAAAGATCATAATTTTAAAACACGATAAAGGCACAGGAGTTGTTGATTTCGGTAAGGCTGACTACTTAAGGAAAATGAATTAGTTATTGGAGGATACAACCAAATTTGTAAGGATAGACAACGAGAAGAATAAAACAATGACTATAGAGAAGACTTACAAAATCGTTGCGATGCTTGAAACAGACGGGACTTATCGATTCAGGTATGTTTTCGGGAGTCAGACTAGTGGGCACTGTTATCCTTAGACTTTACGGTTTGCCTAAGGTTAGCAAAAGTGGAATACCCCTGCGACCGACCTTGGACATGAGTAAGTCCCCATATCACGCAATTTCGAAGTGGCTAGCTGGCTAGCGGTAATGCGACAGCTGGCAGCCCAACGTTTGAGGGATTCATTCAAATTCGTTAGAACCTTAAAGGAACTGAACGTGTCGAGAAGAAGAATATTCTCGCTTGATGTAGCATCCCTATTCATTAATAACCCACTCAGGGAAACAACTGAGTTTCTAGCCGATTATTTCGAGAACAACTCTATAAATTTGGGATTACCAGAAGAAGAATTAAAACGGCTGTTATATCGCTGTACCTATAATGCTCAGTTTCAATTTTCCGGTAGACTATATCGACAAAATGACGGGATAATAATGGGGTCACCATTAGGACCATTACTAGCTGATATTTTTATGGCAAAACTTGAAATTGGTGCGCCAGCAACCCAGATTAACTCGTTCACTTTTTACAAACGGTACTTAGGTGACATTATTTGCGTAACGAATGAATCAATAAGCCCTAGGGAAATACTGAAACGGTTTAACTCAATCCATAAGAATATCCGGTTTACCATGGTTTCTAGATGTTCCTATACGTCTTCCCACCGTTCATATGGTACGATACAAAGGAAAGTACACCGTAAGTTGGCATGGACCGAACAATATACGAACTTCTATATTTTTGTAACATTAAGACAGAAAATTAATCTTATCCAATGTATGGTCGATAGAGCAACAAAAATATGCTCGAGTGATACTCTAGAAGAGGAAATACGATTTATATTTAAAGTAATAGTTGAAAACGGATATCCCGAACAGCTTGTTTATAAGCATACGTTAAATAGCACCAAATTAGAATATCCGCACACCGTAGAGAAAAAGTCTGCTCATATTTCATTGCTTTCTAAGAGCGACAATGCCTCCGGAAATATAAGCAACACGCTTAACGTAGCCTTAAGCAAGACCTATTTTGTAGCAAAACTAGGTGTCCAGTTTAATTCATACCGATTTTGCGCCCTCAGCTGAAGGATACGTTGCCTGTTCATGTTGCTTCCTATTGTGCATATCATTTTGTTTGTTCCTGTGTAACGAGCTATGTAGGCCGCAAGACACGACAATTATCCGAATGCATTCGGGAGCATCATCCGATGTGGCTAACTCGGGGCTTGGCAAAATCTTGCTCGTCTTCTATCGCTGCGCACCTAATGGAGTCCAAACACTCAAACGATCTCGACGACTCATTCCGTCCTATCTATCGCGCTCCGGGTTTACAATCAAAACATGTCAAAGAGCGCTTGTTAGCCGTCGTGGAAGCCAGAGCCATCCGTTTACTCTTCCCCCCACTATGTATTCGGAAACGTTTCGCAAAAACACTGAATCTTCCATGGCCTGGTGTTCACGTGAGGACCGAACAGATCAAGTAATCATAACCACTATCTTAACAGCCATCAACAGTTTGTACAATTGACCTTAAACTGATAATGAACCGTTCGATCCTTTGCTGTATAACGAATTCTGTCTGTAGCGCCATACTATCACACCTGGTGGATTCAAATCACACTGTCAACGTAAAGGATGCATTTCGTCCAATCTACCGAGTTAAGGCCAACCGGTCAAGAGCGGTGAGGAGTAGGATTCTGTCTACAGCAGAGGCTATTGGTATCCGAATGTATAACCCACCCCAGTGCGCCCAAAAACGTTTTGTTCAGGCTCTGGATTTGCCCTGGCCAACCCCCCACCAGGTTAGCCTGTCAAGACCCATTGTTCAAGTGGGTACATGACTGCAGTGTGACATTGAACTGATTGACCTCATTAACCACACGTCCCCCGTTTAATTCCCTAACGTTTTCTGTGTGAAATGTTTGATATAAATGTGATGTATGTAGCCTGATGATGAATCACTGAAGACGAGCTTGTTCGCTACACATTGTTTTCTATATAAATGTGTTGTAATTAGCCCGGTGATGAATTACCGAAAACAAGCTTGTTTCCTACATGTTTATTCTAATGTCTAAACCGGGTATTTTCTCGGAACCTATGTAACTGTATTGACCTGAGAAAGAATTATGGAAAACAATTGCTCGTGATTTCGTTCCTCCAGATCTTATGGGAATTTCCCAGCAAATTGGGAGTTTACTAGGTAGTTTTGCTAATATAGACGGAACATGTAAGAAGTGTACTCAACTTTCTAGCAGGGACGGGATCGGGAGTAAATCAGTCTTTGGATGGCGTCCTGAAGGAACGCAGAGCATTTGAAAAAGACCGAGCATTTGATCATAGTGACTCCCACAGACTGCACAAAACAGAACACGGAAACGGGTAGATGCAAGCATTTCGTATTGACTAGTCAATACCAAATTTAAAATAACATGCATCGGTTTTTTTATAGCAAACAATTCAGGGGATTGGTAATCAGTAAGCGGGACAAGATAGGTCGCTAGGTTCAGGGACGTGTCAAGTTCACAAACAGTTATTTCTGACCTGGCTCGAGGCGTTTGGTTGCTACCGCTTCAGCAATCCTGGGGAATCTTGAACTGGAATGACACAACAGGATTCTGAATGCACAAGCTGGATCGACAACGTGACTAGTGGTCAGGACGTGTCTAGCGACTGATGAAACTGGCTGTTTACGTGTTTCCACAACATTGCCGTTCTCCGGTAACACGGAATTCTGCACCCGTTTAGGCGAGTATTCCTTCACTCTGGAGATCGGGCATCTTTCGATTCTGTTTATGTAACGTTCTCCGCGGTTAGATGTGAATTGGTAAACACAATGTGACTTCGCACCCATAGGGTGGTCCCGTTTGATTGAAGGCACTAGTAGCATTTGGGCCCGATATGGCACACGGAGTTCAGTCGCATTAAATGTTCGTTTAATTGAATTTCTCAATCGAGTTTGCCACATCCTTATAGGGCAACTCTACGTCGACCGTTTTTTCTGCAGTGATCACCACTTCGGATGGTGCCTTTTGTCTACTGTGCCTTCCTATGAATTTTTGATGGTAACCATTAGGTCGTAAGACAGAAGTGATCGAGTCTAGTTCCTCTGCAAGACTGTCCTGAGTACAAATTCGTCTTGCGCGTGTGAACAGCGTAGTTATTAGTGGTCGCTTATGTTGGACCGGTGTGAAACTGTTGAAATTTAGGTATTGACCGGACCACGTGAATTTCATATAGAAAGCTCTTCTAATCGAGCCATCTTCTCGGCGACTTATGAGTATGCCTAAGAATGGCAGACAGTTGTTGGTTTCAAATTAACATGTAACCTTCAGGTTAGGGTGACAACTATTTAGGCGTTGTATCGGGTTGTCTATTACCTGTTCAGAATGATTGATTATCAATGTGTCGTCGACGTAACACTTGTAACATGATGACTGCTCAATTCTTAACATGAAGAAATCTGCTAAGATGGAACCCAGCGGACTTCCCATGGCTACTCCATTTACTTGAAGGTAGGAACGCTCGAGAAAACGAAAAATGACATTCTCAGTGCAAGGCAGCACACTTTCCTTTAGTATATCGGTTGATTTGCTTCGAAGAGCTCACAAATATAATCAACGGTTTCACGTAGAGAAACGTTCGGAACAGCGAACGAACAGTTACAGAACGCATCAGTTCATTAGCAAGTTTGTCGAAGTCACTGATCAAGCCGAGAATCTTTAATGGAATGTGCCAGCTAGCCAACTTACGGTATGGAGAGTGTGTCATTGCCAAAATTGGCCAAGGCGGCCTTCCGGACTTATGCGTCTTCGGTAAGACGTACAGCTGGAGTGTTGACGATCCACATGGTTTAAGAGAACTATGGGTTACTTCATCAATAATCCGCAATTGTAAGAGCAAATGCAGATGCAGTCGTACACGGTCTTCTATCTCGATGACCTTGTCCACTCTGTCTGTACGTCGAAACTTCGTTTGGCCACTCAATACTGACATCTTCCGCACATGGGCATGACGGCCCAAGAGCCCTTGTCCGGCTCAAGTATTACAACGTTTTTGAACTTGAGGTTTTTTAACGATCGCAGATGCTTCCTGGACATAGCACATCGGCCATTGATCGAAGTCATTATAAACCCATTAGCTTTATCGGTGAATTTAGTTTTTACTCAGCCTAGGTTGTCAGCACTAGTTGGTTGGATACCACATAACTGATCGACGACTCTCACATTGGGCTTCGATATCAATACGATTAAGTTTGCGCGACGGTCTTTTATAATCAAGACCTGGGGCTAACGCTTTTAGTTGCAACGAATTCAACTGTAATGAAGAACAGTTCAATGTTGGAATCCACTGGAATTGATACTTCAGCAGGCATTATACGTGACTTTTGCAAGATTGATAAAATCCCTCTTCGTACGATCGATGATTGTTTTACGGAATAGTGTAAACACAGTCAATTTTTCGATGATTGAAAAAAGATGACAATGCGTTTCGCGCAGAGGAGCCAGTTACATTTGTGCAGTTTCTACGTGGGCAGTCGTGATAAGTCTAAAGTTACTGTTGGTCACCTTCAGTCTGTTCTTTGGCAAAAACAGAAAGAATTAATATTGGTATCGACCTGGCTGTGTACACTCAGCCAGAAACAAAAATTTCAAAAGTTCACGAGCAATCCTGCATTTCAAGCTGGCTACACGGCGTGACGAGTTACAAGTCTCAAGAGGAAACCGTCGCTTTAGCGATTTGAAACAATTACTTCTCTTCAGAAGTTTGAACAAAACAGCTAGAACACGAAAACTGGTAGATGCAAGCATTTCGTATTGACTCGTCAGTACCCTATAGACTGACTAAGTAGGGTTGCCACCCATAGACTTTTATAGACACATTACGTCGGTGAGTTTCGCGCTAGAAAAGGTTCTATTTATTGACTTATTCTAACATCGCCCTCGTGAAACTGCTGACCAAAGACGAAAACGTTCGTTGCCAAATGACGTACACACGACAGTGAAGCGCAAAAATCCGTGGAACACACTGAATGTCTACAATAAATACAGAACATGTTTTGTATGCATGAAATCCACCAAGAATAGCAACCTGGTGAATCACTGCAAACTGTTTCAAAAATGACGTGGTCATTGGACCACTTCGGATATTCGTTGTCACCGCTACAGTGAAGGGTAGCCTGAGCCATAGAGCGGCCCGATCAGGTACAGGACGATTGCAACTGAATGAACCATAGTTACCTTACGGATTACAAAAGTAGAAAAAATCTTGCCATTGTTCACTTAATAATACATCCAGTCAATAAGTGCTGCCTAAACTATGCTGTAAATAATCACGATTACTTAACACTTTAGCTCTCAGGCCAATAAGAAATAGCTTTGAAAGCAGTTCTATCACGAACTCTCTCAATCTTCTGACGTAAGTATACTCATCGAACACTACCAGGCTTGTGCAAATCGAAATGTAAATGCACACCGCTTGGAACACTGAACAAACAGTTGGAGGACTGTCTGGTTTGACGTGTGCAAAACTGACCAGCCAAAAACAATCCAGAGACTTGGCGACTGTTTGTTGATTGATAGTGGTCGTCTAGCTAACAACATCAGGCGGAATCTGTTGTATAAAACTTTATGAAATTCGTAAACAACATCAACACACGGAGTGTTTCGATCACGGGTAAGAACACAGAAACACGTAAGCATAGAATAACTACGGTGGTGTGATCTAGACAAGAGTGTTCATGTGAAACGCAATAAAAACGGATAAGTGGAGAAAATCCAAAAGACAAGATTTTCCGATAAGACGTCGAACTACCAAACAAAATAAAGGACAAACAAGACAAGTAGTAGCATTTCACCTACATGGAACAGACATTCATGTGAAGTATTTTGCTTCTGCCCACGATTG
The DNA here is from genome assembly GCA_008508345.1 of Paragonimus westermani. Taxonomy (NCBI): domain Eukaryota; kingdom Metazoa; phylum Platyhelminthes; class Trematoda; order Plagiorchiida; family Troglotrematidae; genus Paragonimus; species Paragonimus westermani. Next base: position 73,659 of record QNGE01001543.1, read on the forward strand.
CTGCATCTTTATGTACTTTTAGCAGAGTAATATCCACTCATTCGGAGTAAGTAAAACAATCTGACGTTGTTGTTGGTGAATCAGTAATCACCGTTAGCGTGAAGTTTGATGAATGCCGCATATTCGCCCAATCAACATTTTCGACTCGACTGCGAGCACGATTTTCATTAGCTCATCGAACTCGACGTAATTCCTTCATGCTCAGTATACTGACAGATAAGGAACAAGCATTCTGAGACTGAGTGAAATGCGAATCGATAAATCGAAACCTCACCTAAAAAACGGGATTGAAGGGAATCTATCAAGACTCTAGGAGGACGGCTTAAGAATACCAAGACATGGCGATAGTGGTCTGGTTCGTGCGTGGATGACTGCCCCGACAGATTGGAATAAACGGGTCGGACTTGCGTGATCACACAAGCAGTGGTAGAAACCACAGACAGTTACTTCCAACAGAATGACAGGGCACATCAGGATGATAATACTGCAATCCCCCAGTGTACTTTTGTACACGTTTCACCTCGTGTTGGTGAATGCTCAACCCTGCGCCGAGAATCAAGAGAATCGAGCAATAAAATCGATACAATCGTATATTCTCCGAAAACACAAACACTCGTTTGTACATAACACTGAGCCCGTGGAACCACAGTTGCTAATGACAAGTTTGTGTATGGGCAACAGTGTCTTACCGAGTTGTAATCCACTGTTCCTTCTTGTATTCTCCACCCAGGTGCTTCGGCCGGGCTACTCACAAGTAGTATAGTGTGATCGTGCACCAGCCGCACACTTGATCTACTCACAAATCTGACCTTAGTCCCACATAACATCTTTCGAAACACCTGTACCGAATGATGTCTGGGACTGCAGAATTGCGTATGCTTTCGAGGGCACAACATTATCTTGTGCTGTTTGTCAGCGGTTTACGAAGAACGGTCGATGTGGTCAGCATCACAAGCGGACAAAATCGATAACAACGCGGGATAAACAAAGTGTAAGCCTTACAGGACGTATCCATAGAGATCGGATCGTTCTATGTTGCTTAACCGTGTGTAGGGCTCAGAAAATGGGTTTTATTCAGATGGAACTGTAAGGCATGTGTAGGCTCATGTGAAACCCACCGGCATTTAGGCAGTGGCAGCTAGTGTAGAGAAGGGACAGACATACTATACTACTTGTGAGTAATCAGGCAGAAGCACGTATTTCGGTGAAGTAACCGGGACAAACGCAATCAGATACAGCGGAGTACGTTCCGGTAGAAAATGTTTGCCACGCAAAAACATGGCAGTGGCAACTGTAGCACCTCAGGACTAGGGTTATATGTAAGTGAGTGGTTGTGTTCATCGTGTTGTTAAAGCATATATCATCCGTGTTCATCTTTCTGAACGATCACTATACTACCCGCGCTCTTGGCTCACAACATTAGGCGAAGAATGCGACGCAACAGTGTAGTGCATCAAAAATGAAAATTTATGACTGGATAAGGCTCAATGAGGGAAGTGAAGTGTTCCTGTGCACTTTTATGTTCAACGGTCTCAAGTTAACAGGCACCCAACGGAACTAGTGTAATAGTCACAACGTCCTAAATGAGAAGCAAAGATCCCGAACATACTAAACAGCCACTGATCAGTTGGAGCACACTCACCATGTCCTCTACACACCTGGGAGTGTGATAAATGTCCTACTGTGGACTTCATGCAATGAAAAAAATTCTGAAAAATATGCATAAACATTTGTGACCCGACATTTTGGCTAACCGAACTCCATGAAGTCTTCAGAATACACATTCGTAACCGCTTGTCTGTAACATGATGGTGTTTAGAAGAGGTATCTAAGATGAGGGGTAGGATACTAAAACAGTAAGTGGGCGAGAAAGTTTGACCTGAATGTCTTTTGGAGCACATCAAGAACAGCTCGGCCGCAGAATACCGGTCCATCCTGCAAGCCATTGTAACTGGTTAACTCCAACCCTCCGACGGTGGTATTATCCGTCCATTCACAATTCAAAAGCCGCAAAGCTGAATCAACTGACTGTAATGAAACTGACCCATACGGATGCAAAGTCTTAATCTATTCAGCCTCAGAAGCGACCCTTTAGCTGGTGACAGTCTGGATAACAGAGCGAACAAGGTCATCTAAATGTGCGGTATAACTTGAATTCGAGGAAACCATTTTTGTGACAAACACTAATCGCTGCATGCTAGTCTAGCACCTCATAACAAAGTTTCAGGTCTAAATATGCTTCACGAAAATCTTAATCATCCTAATGACATCTCATCCAGATGATAAGGAGCGTGGCCAGTTTAGAGAACTTCTGACAGATGTTCATCGTCCAAAATGTGGTTGGGAAGGACACTTAACAGTGATAAGACATCACAATGAGCACGGCTATAATGATATTTAGCTACCACCGTCCGAAGAGTCTGAATAAAAAACAAGATGTCCCGAGTGTGGTGAACCTACCGTGTAAGAAACCGCCCCCCGAATATTGCAATTCAATTGAAGGTCAACGTGAAAAGCACGTTGTACATCGAATTCAGCCAATCCGTCAGAAGGTTGGCAGAGATTAAAGCCGTACCGCAGGTCCCATGGTTAGTACATTTTAGTGCAACACAAAACCCGTCGCCAGTAAATTCAGACAACATCATACACAACAGAAAACCATTTCAAAAGCAGAACCAGTTTTCACAGTTTTGGGGGTTTATCAGGACTCTTTTTTGAGTTGACTTCTACCACAAAAAAACACATAGCTACCAGAATTCCATTGGCATAGATTGAAGGCTACCAGCAGCTTCGCATTTTCTACCTAGAAAACTACTTGATTAATTAGTTTTGCTTTAACCCATTTGTTTAACTCCCTTCAAGCCAATGTTAAAATACTGGAGCACGGTTGACGTGAATGCATGTGAATGAGCGCCGACAGAGACCATGCACTTATGAAATAGTGATTTACCCACAGTCCACCCACTAAGTGCTTACCCGAGCTCACATGAGAGTCGTAGACAATGACATTTGAATGTCATAAAATTAGAGGGAAAAGAACGAGCCTCAACTAGGAGGCAGAAAGTGAAGGAACAGAACCTATTTATTGATAAAAACACATATCTAACCCCAAACATCTAACATTAATATGTCCATACTCTTCAAAGAAATAACGGAACAATACGTGAGTAGGCAAACACCAACAACAGGGCCTCTTCGCCGCTTTCTCCACCCAGCGTTATCAGTTGTACTCATTTCACAAATGTCACAACTAAACAAAGGCAACATTCATGCTACCGAGATGACTTAGCCGCCACCTCTCTTAACGTCTTTAAACACCGGCTGTGAGTCGCAAGGGCGCCAACCCGGGAGACGATCATGCCCCACAATACCCAATATTTTAGTAACTGACCCCATTTCTCCGAGTTAAGTCATTTGTATAACTCACACTTTATACTGATCGATGACGGCATCGGCAAACGGTACTCGATTTGTTAAACAAGTAGTTAACAACCTTAGCATGTGGCTTAACTACTTGTCTGAGTGCGCTTCAAAATTAAGTGAACAAATTCACTTGACATTCATTACCAAATATTCGCTTCCTGGGTTCATCATTTCTTATCTGTTGGTGTCGCAAACATTGAGCTCATATGTCCGGAGATATCCAACGTCTGGCTGCTTATTTCTGCCTCAATGACTGCACGAAAGGCTAGCTGTAGTGCGCACAAAGTGAGTGAATCATAGTCTACTCACCTTTTCTGTGAAAATTTTCCTTCTTTGACCCCTCCGTTTACATCTGTCCTCCTGAATTTGATGCCCATAACTCATGTTATCTACCATTTCCATCCATCCCGACAGCATCCAATGAACTCTTAATCTGTCACAATTATTCGCCAACTGGACATTTTCTTTCACAATGAACTGATCAGCACGATGCACGCATTTTGCCAAATCTTAGCATCATGGTCCACGATGTTCTTGATCTTGTCAAGAACCTCTTATTTTTGTATCACCAACGCATAAATATGATAGCGGCAGTGTCCGTCGTCTTTCACAGGTTATCTGTTGTTCTTCTCTTCAGGAATTAAATGCACATCAAATATCTATAACTATGGCGAGAGTGATTGAGCGTCCAGATATGAAAATTTGGTCGTACCTAGTATGAGGCCAATGGCGTAGTGGCTAATACGGTTAAACCATAGAAGTGTAGTCGGGGTTGAAACCCAGCTGTACCAAGGATATACACCAATGACGGGTTCTAACAAGAGCGAAACTCAAGTCCATTGGCTTTTAAAAAGAGCTGCTTGACAAGGTTATCTGAATGATAAACCTGCGACTGAATGAGAGTGATGTTCAACTTGACATGATCTATAACTATCGTTCTCGTACATAATTCTGATGACAGACTGAGTGCTGAGTCCAAACTGTAAAACGATGTCAGCAAAAAAGTTAACGCGAACGGAAAGAATGGAATGCAACATACACCAACAGCAAAACAGAGGGGATTTTATCATCATAAGGTGGTGGCTTATATGACAGGTTTTGTATCAAAACCCCACAGTTCACCACGTCATTGAGCTACAATCATGTCGAGTGAACATAACAATGAAAACATCAACATCCTCGTGAGAACGACCATTGAGAATAGCTGACAATTGTCTTATTCATGTATGTGTCACAGGATAAACTACATTTATCGATTACGTTGACACACGGTTCATGGTGAGCTCTGTTCCAAACAATAAATCACAATCGTTGATCGGGAATCCTAACCGTTGTCAGCGGCCGTGGAAATCTTCCCGCGATGTATTAGTATGATGCTTTTGCCTGTGGTGGTCAGGCTTGCGTGCTGTTTAGATCCTGAGGGCTGTGCTGACNGTCACTTTTATGAACCCACTAATCCAAATTACGAATTGTCGAGGTTAGAACTATGGGTTTATAAACGGTCTTCTGTATAACCACCCCTAGGCTTTCTCCTACATGGAACGATGACGAGTTGGTTGATGGGGAAAAAACCTACTGGCCCGTTCGACTCTAATAATGACCTAGAATCGTTATTCCGTATTGCAATATGTATTATTCTGCGGAATCAGCAACCTTAGCCTGATGATCAAACACAGAAAACAAGTCTTGTTCGCTACTCTGTCGTTCTCATGACTTCAATGGGTATTTTCGACCGAACCTTAGCAGTTCTCAGAACGTTGCGGATTTGAGACTGAAAACCTGCCCACGGGTGTGTATGTCAGCCTGGATGACGAAATAACTGGACCAGCGCACTTAACGCGAAACCACAACATTAACCTGGCCTTTTCGAATCGATTAGACGGACATACATGCGAAAGTTTATCACGGAAACATCTATATGGACGCTGCACACGAAATCTATTTGAAAAGAAAGTAACTTGTGACTAGATGATACACAAGAATTTGTAGTACGACCTAACAAGAATTCTCGGATAAAATTTCTGGTAAAAAGTAACCTGGTTTAAGAGTTTCAGGGGATAATAACAAAAACAGTGTACGAAAGAGACAGTCTCAGCAGTTCGTCACGTTTGTACCACGAGTTTACACAGCGATCATTATAGCAGGATGAATACGAGGAGGCTGGGTCAAAGAGGTCAGAGCAAGTAGCAGTCAAAATTATTGCAAAATTGTATCCTATCGCGAACGACGTTTGTTCAAAGAATAAGAGGAAGAATCGATGAGAAACAAGCGAGCAAACTAAGCTCAATTAGTCAACATGCAACAGTCAGTCACGTTCCAGAATATCAAGATCAAACCAAAACACTCATGTTGAGCCATGCCGATAAACAGCGGAGTAACAGCTAAAACAAGGCCCCGCTGATTAAAACAAACGGAACTCAAACTCGCCATCGAGAGAAACTAGACAATGAAGAGCCTACAAAGGGGACTAACCAAAAGTGAACTGTGGACCGGAAATATGAATTCTCATTTTGTTCAGATAACAGTGGGCTGCTGTTCTTGATTTTTTCGCAAGGAACCCACCTGGATAATGGTTCTTAGTCCGTTTATGCAATCGATGTGATTCAAGTTGGAACCGCGACCTGAGTGGGATGTACAGGGGCAGTTATCTGAGGGAATCTCGACGGTCTCAGTTATGGCCAGCATTCACCTTTTCTCCGTTTCAGCTGGGTTACCTCTACTCGACAAAATGAACGAAATATATGTCACATTGATGGAAGAGGTCGAAACACCTAGGTCTGTGCGTCACACGCGGAAAACAGGTTGAGATTACATTCCGAAATATACGATGCAACACGTGACAAGAGTTCATGCATAATCATCTTCCTTAGTCAATTGACCGTCCGTTTGCCCCAGATCTTCGTGTACAACGCTCGCGTAATTAACTGCAAGGTAAGTAGGAGAACAGGATATAAATGCCGATTAAGCTCCAATCCATGTGTGCGTCACTAGTTTCGGCTTTGCTTTACATATATCGATGTGACCTTTTTTGTTGTCTATGTTTGTCGGCTGTATCAGTACGCCGCCTCGACGTGACAGCATTTTGTATACCATTTTATTGTCATGCAATCTTGTTTTCACATGACCGTTGTGTTCACGCTCATGAACCGTCCATCAGAATTTATTCTACAATCAAAAGAAACAAGAACGCATAAGAATTGGGCCTCCCGCACAAAAACCCGGAACCTACGTTGAGGGATTTGGCCTCTGCTACTGAGCACAGTTGTGCGGTACCGGCAAGCTCTGGTCGTTAAAAGCAACACAGCTGGTGTCATACTGTGGAAGATTACCTGACTGGAGGTGCGGGTATTCCAACTCTCGCCGGGATACCTCAACGCGGCGGTAAGGTACATCCAATTACGCAGCCAGCAGGCTGCGGACAACAAGGGCGAGTCATCGCTCAACGAGGTCGGATCAACGGACGAGGAATGGTAGGCGAGAAACCCCATGAGAGAAGGCATCAGCCACACACAAACCCGGCCGAAGCGTACATGACCGGTGACCGGAAACCCCGGGGGTGTTGTGGACCGAAATTCCGGTTCATAAACGTGAGTGCGCACGTGGCACAACATCAAGCGAGCTGGACAGTAAGGATTCTACTTCAATGAACGCCTTTTCGCTGACAGGAACAAGTTAAAGAGTGGACGAGAAAGTTGCAAAAGTAAGCACCTTCCTTACCCCCCAGATGTAAACATAGTGGTGAAATGGGGTTCAGAGATGTGGATTTTAGTGGCAAAAAGTGTCCTTTTGACATAAGTTGAGATCCTTTTAGTGGTGACTTCGGCTACAACACCAAAATTGAAAGATCAACCGAAGTACATGATTTCTTTTCTACTAAATGTAGCTCAGTATTTCGTAACCCATAAAGCCAATCTTATACATAAACCTATACCGGCAGTCGTTTCATGTGAACAAAGCGTGGAGGAAAGTTAATTCAATAGTTATAGTAAATTACATACAAGTTCGGCAAAATTCTCCAGACTGAAAAGTGGTGGGATTTTTTAAAGAGAACTGAAATGGATAAATTAACTACGTCGACTCTTTCTTGTGTATCATGCATTGTCAATAAGACTTATCCTCGGATGTTCATTTTATTCTGTAGTGTAAACCATAAGTTTCGATTTGCGGAGTTGAAACACCAGTCCTATCTACAGTACGATCGATCACATATAAATGTCCGAGTGCATTTACACAAGTTGCACTGAATGGCGGTCACATTTAACTGATCGTGTTCCAATTTCATCACGAATATGTCTGCAAGCAGTGGCTCCGACGAGAGACCCACTACCAGGCCGTATTTTAAACGATACGTTACAATACCGAACACAGTGTTGTTAAGACGGAGAAACTGATTGGATGTCCAGAGTATTGCGCTTAAAACCAGAACAAGGATATTCCGTCGTTACTTTCAATGGGACCTCGACAGAAATAATGCGTCAAGAAAAAAAATCAAGTATCACCCAAATGTATTCCCACCTCATTGTGTACAAACAGATAAAATAACTACTTGAGCTATTCTACGACGACTTTTACTCGACGGGGCTTAGATTCCACAATTACTTCGCCTAGAAACGGTATCGTGAATTCCGTATGATTATTATTGTCTAATCGTACAGCCCTACTCTTTCTGTCATTACCTCATCACCGATTGTCTTAAAAAAATGTGACACATTTGGAAAACATTTTGTTTGCTAATGATGGGTATTCGGGGAAATGATTAACTTCAAGTTGAACATCATCCACAATTGATGAATTCGGATAAAATTTTCAGCCATCTTCAATCGAAAAGCACCAAACGCCAGTTTTGCTCTTGTTAGACCTCATCAATACCACGTCATTGTCAAGACTGGGACATGAACTCTAGTCAGACACCCAAGAGCACCTGTATTCGCAATAGGCACAACCGAATAATCACGCATGAACGTTCAAGCAGTCGTTTCAGTAATGAATAAGTTACGCTATCGTCCCGAGGTTGGCGCTTATCCCCAAAGGAGACTGTCAAGAAAGCGCACTGAAGGCTGCGACCAAGTGTCGATGAGGAATAGTTCAGCTAGCCACAAACAGGCCATGTGAACGACGGGACCTGAATGATCAGTTACTGCGTTCCAGACAGCACTCTTTCGGAAGCAGAAGTGATCTTAGACAAGATCTCTTTCATTCTCTTTGCAAGAGTGGTGGCGAGAAGTTAACAGCAGAACTGACATATGCCAGACCATCGACTCTCACAGACAGCCGACGGTTGTGGACTCTTTTAGACCTAAAGGCTGTTTTCGATTCAGCTGCTAGTCACGTCCTCCGGAACTGCCTTCTTCGAAAGGAGATGCCATGGAAATACATGCATCTTTTAAGATCACTCTACAAGCAGAGCGAGGGGTTGTGAACAACTATATCGAGCGTTCATCACTTCTAGTGGTGCTCACCAGGAGTGTCCGATTACACCCCTGTTGTTCAATTTTGTCCTGGATGACATTCTGGAAGATGAACTTGGGTGTTGAGACACACATTGCCGTTACTGTCAAGAAAGCGCACTGAAGGCTGCGACCAAGTGTCGATGAGGAATAGTTCAGCTAGCCACAAACAGGCCATGTGAACGACGGGACCTGAATGATCAGTTACTGCGTTCCAGACAGCACTCTTTCGGAAGCAGAAGTGATCTTAGACAAGATCTCTTTCATTCTCTTTGCAAGAGTGGTGGCGAGAAGTTAACAGCAGAACTGACATATGCCAGACCATCGACTCTCACAGACAGCCGACGGTTGTGGACTCTTTTAGACCTAAAGGCTGTTTTCGATTCAGCTGCTAGTCACGTCCTCCGGAACTGCCTTCTTCGAAAGGAGATGCCATGGAAATACATGCATCTTTTAAGATCACTCTACAAGCAGAGCGAGGGGTTGTGAACAACTATATCGAGCGTTCATCACTTCTAGTGGTGCTCACCAGGAGTGTCCGATTACACCCCTGTTGTTCAATTTTGTCCTGGATGACATTCTGGAAGATGAACTTGGGTGTTGAGACACACATTGCCGTTACTGTCAAGAAAGCGCACTGAAGGCTGCGACCAAGTGTCGATGAGGAATAGTTCAGCTAGCCACAAACAGGCCATGTGAACGACGGGACCTGAATGATCAGTTACTGCGTTCCAGACAGCACTCTTTCGGAAGCAGAAGTGATCTTAGACAAGATCTCTTTCATTCTCTTTGCAAGAGTGGTGGCGAGAAGTTAACAGCAGAACTGACATATGCCAGACCATCGACTCTCACAGACAGCCGACGGTTGTGGACTCTTTTAGACCTAAAGGCTGTTTTCGATTCAGCTGCTAGTCACGTCCTCCGGAACTGCCTTCTTCGAAAGGAGATGCCATGGAAATACATGCATCTTTTAAGATCACTCTACAAGCAGAGCGAGGGGTTGTGAACAACTATATCGAGCGTTCATCACTTCTAGTGGTGCTCACCAGGAGTGTCCGATTACACCCCTGTTGTTCAATTTTGTCCTGGATGACATTCTGGAAGATGAACTTGGGTGTTGAGACACACATTGCCGTTACTGTCAAGAAAGCGCACTGAAGGCTGCGACCAAGTGTCGATGAGGAATAGTTCAGCTAGCCACAAACAGGCCATGTGAACGACGGGACCTGAATGATCAGTTACTGCGTTCCAGACAGCACTCTTTCGGAAGCAGAAGTGATCTTAGACAAGATCTCTTTCATTCTCTTTGCAAGAGTGGTGGCGAGAAGTTAACAGCAGAACTGACATATGCCAGACCATCGACTCTCACAGACAGCCGACGGTTGTGGACTCTTTTAGACCTAAAGGCTGTTTTCGATTCAGCTGCTAGTCACGTCCTCCGGAACTGCCTTCTTCGAAAGGAGATGCCATGGAAATACATGCATCTTTTAAGATCACTCTACAAGCAGAGCGAGGGGTTGTGAACAACTATATCGAGCGTTCATCACTTCTAGTGGTGCTCACCAGGAGTGTCCGATTACACCCCTGTTGTTCAATTTTGTCCTGGATGACATTCTGGAAGATGAACTTGGGTGTTGAGACACACATTGCCGTTACTGTCAAGAAAGCGCACTGAAGGCTGCGACCAAGTGTCGATGAGGAATAGTTCAGCTAGCCACAAACAGGCCATGTGAACGACGGGACCTGAATGATCAGTTACTGCGTTCCAGACAGCACTCTTTCGGAAGCAGAAGTGATCTTAGACAAGATCTCTTTCATTCTCTTTGCAAGAGTGGTGGCGAGAAGTTAACAGCAGAACTGACATATGCCAGACCATCGACTCTCACAGACAGCCGACGGTTGTGGACTCTTTTAGACCTAAAGGCTGTTTTCGATTCAGCTGCTAGTCACGTCCTCCGGAACTGCCTTCTTCGAAAGGAGATGCCATGGAAATACATGCATCTTTTAAGATCACTCTACAAGCAGAGCNCGTGGTCTTTTTGGACCTGAGGGCTGCATTCGATTTAGTTGTTCGTAACGTTCTCTGGAGCTGTCTCCTTCACAAGGGAGTACCAGAGAAATACGTGAATCTATTGAGATCGCTGTATACTCACTCTGCAAGCAGGGTGAGAGTTTGTGGACAACTGTCTCGGGCATTCATCACTTCTAGTGGTGTTCGTCAGGGGTGTCCGATTTCCCCCTTCCTGTTCAATTTTGTCATGGACGACATTCTGGAGGGTGCGCTTCGCGAAACCAGTGGGCTTGATGTTGAGCTTCTTCCTGGCACTAGATTGACCGACATTGTCTTACTTAGCCCCTCTGCCGAAGACATGCATACCATACTGAACAAGTTGAGTGATCGGGCTGGTCTGTATGGAATGCGCTTCGCACCCTCAAAGTGCAAAGTGCTGCTTCAAGACTGGGGCATTTCCATCCCTACTTTCTTTATTGCAGGTGATCTTCTTGAGACTGTGGACAGTTTCACATACTTGGGTAGCACTGTCTCGTCAGTCTGTAATATTGCTGATGAGATATCAGCGAGGATAGCAAAGGCACGAGTTGCCTTTTTCAAACTGCGTCATCTGTGGCGTCGAAAAGACGTTCGGTTGTCGCTGAAAGGAAGGGTATATAACGCATGTGTGCGTTTCATTTTGCTGTATGGTTCTGAAACGTGGCCTGTTCACAAGGAAGATATCAACAGGCTTGCTGTGTTTGACCATCGTTGTCCCCGTCAATTGGCCCACATTGAGTGGACTGATCGCGTGAGCAATGTGGCAGTTCGCCGGCGCGTATTCCGGAACGCTCGGGTTGCGCGATCAATTGGTCAATTAATTACGTTGCACAGTTTGCGATGGTTGGTTCACTTGCTCCGTATGCCAGGTGAGCGTTTATCGTACCGGGCATTACATACTGAGGCCACCAACAGCTGGGTAAAACCTCGTGGTGGTCAAGCAACATGGTCACGAAATATGAAGACCTTGACTACTCCATTGAACAAAGTGGGCAGGCATCGCCTGCCTGGATGGGGTCCTCGTGATCACTCAAACCGGTGGTTAGAGACGCTATCCGTGATGGCGGTGTGTCGCAGTCAATGGCGTACCTGTATCCATAGCATTTCTAGTTCTCCCGCATAGTTTTCTTTTAGTATTTGTCAACCTTCTTCGTAACGTTTCTTTCTAGGATATTCCACGTGACTGTTGAGGTGAGCGGCGACCCGAGACGCAGTACCTTTGGTCGGGCTCATGGCCGTTATGATGATGATGAAAGTGGAAACATACCAACGCACTTTCGTAAAAACAACAGCAGACCATGAGTCCCCGAGTAACATATCGGTTAAACTCCATGTAAGCCGGAAGCATCGACATTATGCAGTAATACTGACGAGGGCATCGAGGTGTTCAACTGACAGAATTACTTCCACTGGGTGAAATAAAACTAGATTCGAGAGACTCATCTGTATGCTTATGTTCAAGCGCAAGGTTGAACGCATTTTCCTGGTAACTTTAGGAAAAACCACATCCGTGTACATATGTATGGTGTGGATGCACCGGTGCGAACATGCTAGTTTAAGGAATAAGAGAAAATCAATACCACATGTCAGATAGCGTCCCCCGTTACAGGCCATACGAGATAGATTACGTCTCCTTCTGTTAGACATACTGTTCGCCTTTTTGACCGCTGGTGATGCACTGTGAGAATTTTTCTGTTCTGTGTGCCACCGAGCCAAATAGTTCAGATAGTCAAAGAGAAATTTCGTTGTTGTTCTGTCACCATGCTTTTTGCTTCAACCGTTTATCATTGTCGACCTGGAATTATAATTGCATAATACGCCAAGATGACCAGCACTCAGCTGAAACAGGCACGACGAAAGTATAGCCAATCGCTGATTCCATCACGATTTGCCAAAATAAACCCAACAAATTGAAAGCGCATCAAACTATTGGGCGTTTTGAAGCAGGCGTTGGCCCACCAATTTTGCTTTGATGGAGTCAAACACGTTCAATATATCGTGAACCCACCTGCCACGGACATTACCGCCCTAAATAACGGCAACACACGATAAATGCTATCTTGGCATTTGCACTGTTTAAGCAGCTTATAACGCCACATTTCTCAGTGGATGCATATGCAGCGTGCAGGTCACAAGCTAGCAAGTAATGAACGTTTGGCTTCACTAAAGATATTCACCGCGACTGTGTCTTTGCTCCTTTGCGCTGTGAGCATGTTTTCATGAAGATCTGCTACAACTGAGCAATAGCAATTTGGCATCATGCGATCGACGCTAGCATATTAAAGTGATTGTAACCATCAACGGCACAATGTTCGCACCATTCCGATAGTTGAATCAAGTACTTTAACGTTTCACACATCTAATTGTCGCCGAACGTACTTGAGCCGAATTAGAGCCCTCGCTTTCTCTCCTTATTTGTTGTCGTTAGTCCCAGACTAGACGAGAAGGAAGTGAATCCCATACTTTCATGCATTGCAGGAAACAGGTTTTTATTCCACACTTCACAGTATACCTTTAGCTTAATGCCGACTGGGACCACAGATCGACTGCTTCACATTAAATGTGTCCACGAAACGGTTTAAAAGAAACTGGCACATGCAAACAAACGGTTTAGAAGTCGAGCAGCTGATTCGCTAATTAGGGTAAGTGGGCCAGTCACAAGCGGACGTTTTAAACAGGCAACATGACAGCTGAAGTTCCAACGGTGAACTAAAGAATGATCACTTGAAAACAGCCATACATGAAATTTTCGATATTAGTAAAACCTTGATAGAAGTATTCGAGGCAACCGGGTTCGAAACCACAATGGTTGGAGTGGTACCCACATTTGAACTATCATACAACAGTGTCAGGAATATAGTTGGACAACTCCAAAACGTGAGAATGACCCGTGACCAAACAACGCGAGAAGCCAGCAACAAGGAAATTTTTGAACCAACTGATAAAAACAGACCAAGTTAATGGCCACAATCAAGAGCTCAAGATCGCTTTACGAACTAGCCCCGCAATTTAGCAACAACTGAAGAGACAGAACATCCACTGTGTAAGTAGAAGCTCTATGCGTGGGTCTTCGTTTTAGCCAGCCACTTCGATTGTGCTTTATCGACAGTTGTAAGGGAGAGCATCACATGATGGATGTTATTTTTCTTTGTTTAGTATTAGGAAGCATGTTTGATGCTGATCTGATCATTTGATACCCCCAAAAAGTCGTGTAACCTGCTGGCACCAACGAGCTCAAAACCACACGATTTATCACAGGCGCTCTTGACAATGGTCTTTCTTACTCATGAATAAAGGCGGTTTCAGTCACGCGACCAACTCGTTTGGCTTTCACGTGCATATACATGGCTTACTGTGTGGTATAGAATTGTATGTAGGACGGTGTCGTTCTTCGTTTTGGAACTACTGTCCTCTTAGAACAGTTTCACATCGTTTCTGGTTGGATGCTATGCAAGATTACCCTGATGAACGATCGCACTGGTTTCAAAGAATATGGTAGTTTATTTGTGCGTACACGTCCGGCCATTTATCGATAACAACTTACTGCTAACGCACGGTCGATGAACCGTGCGGCTGTATACCCCACAAGCTGAATGCGACCATAACATGGTAGGAAATCACAATAGACAGATCATACCAAACCATAATATACAGACACTGGGACACCTTCCGTCAGCTCCCGTCATTTAAATGTGTTAGCAGGAGCAGCCACCCGTGGTTGTGGCATTAATTTACTATGTAGCTATGTAATTCTCTATAGGGATAAGCCAAACAAAAGCTAATCTAACGCCAACTAATGGCACTCGTTTATTTGTTGAAAGATTGCTCTCAGCTTGATAATAAGCATGACAGTGATACAACGTGGGGGTGGTTGTATAATTTTGTCGTGAAGTATATTACGCAAACCAAACCGAAGCGCATGCTCAAATCACAGCAAAACGCCATTAAGGGACAACAAAGGATTAAAGACAGCGCACGCAACACCGGTCTTGCAACTGTCAAGAACTACAACTGATGCCAGTCATATCTGAACAGTAACAGTTCCCCAAGAGCATCAAGACACAGTAAGCGTCTGTCGGGTTCAGTCAATTGTATTCTGATTCGTTATTTTATGGCCTTTAACTGCCACATGACGCACACTCGACACTTAATAGGGTTACATGAGATTCGTAATAATTAGGTTCTATCCTTCGTATGGAGCACGTTTAACCGTTCCAAAGCTCTACAATCAGAAAAAACACGGGCTGGTTCTTCAGCACAACTCAAACGTGAGCGCCATCCCTGTAAATCTCCAATACAATGCAGGTGCAAAAACAAAACTGTGGATGATGCATCATTTCAGTGTTCAGCAAACCCCTACTTTGATTGTTGTGGGCCACAGCTTCATAGACAATAGTAGTTCAATCATCATACGTGGCAATCTTGTTTAGCCGTTCCAACATCGGTCTTAATTCCAAGATCGGAGGAACTGGCTGTTCATGTTCCGTTTTCTGGTTGTCTGTGCAAAATGTTCCATCATGTCCATTCCCTAGTGCCTTACATCGTCACAGCCTGCATTGCTGTTCAATGAGTAACCCATTGAAAACGTTTACCTCCAGAACGACTTTCGGTTAAGCATCAAGGTTCGCACACTTCAAAATCCACAGCGATCCTGAGACTTTCAAGACCTTATTGTTAACAGACCGCGGCTCCAATGCAATATCGTTTTAAATCAGTGATGGAGAGAACTAACCACACAATCTCACATGTTTTACACGTGTACATAAAGTTTCTTTTCATTATTCTACTACTGCCAGTAAATGAATGTGTACACCTGAGTACACAACAAAATGGGCCATATTGGTCTTAAAAAAAAACAAAGATCACTGGGGAAAATGTGATTCATAGATGCTTAGGACAGTTCAGCTTTCCAGCTTGCCTGTCTCATCGATGAGTTGACGAAATTGGCAAACCGCAGCAGTCTCCTCATGTGTCCTCCCAACTAGTGCATCCGACTGTGCTACGAGGCTGTCTGTCAGGAGTTCCGCAGTCCCAAATTTGTGTACTAGCCGGAAGTTCAAGTACACTACGACAATCTGTTTCTTCTGCTATTTTCTCCTACCTGATCCACGTTTTCTCTCTCTCTGCTTTCATGGAACTCGTCTCCGAGGGTGGATGTATATCAGAACAGTTCCTTGAAGATAAGAGCTACGGTGACATCACCATTGACAATCGGGGTTGTATCGAAGGTGAGTCGACCTACAAACGAGTTTTTTCCCAGTTTTGTAGCGGTTACCTCGTTGACACTGAAACCACATGCGAAAGTTGCCTATTAACGAGGAAAGTTACTTTGCTGGAATCTACTTAGCAAATAAGTATATTCAGTTTTCAAAGCCATGTTTTGGGGAGAGTAGCGGATCAATTTTGTGGTTCACTTAGACTGTTACTTTGAACGAGTTGGCCACAAAATCTGAAGATTCGACTCTTTAAAACGTCACATGACCTGCACAGTAGATAATGACCAGCGAAGTGTCCAGGCAACTGCAAGTCCCAGTCTTGATCTTCTCTACAATCGGTGCAGTGGTCTTTGATTACAACCACGAAGACGTCAAGGGACGCTGATTTGATGACATCTCTTAGGCTATACTTAGAGTTGTCTGAGCTGTGAAACTCACTATAAAACTGCGCTTCGCCACATGTTTATTTCTCAGATCAACAATCGCTGGACAGACAGATCCCTAGCAGAATAGAATGAGGCGGAAAGAAACCTTCAGAAAGACAGCAACTACTGATTTTTCCCTGGCAATCGAGGCTGAAGGTTTTTAAAGATATACTGATAAGAACCGAATGAGTCAATGATGTTATTATTACAAATTCTATAAGCCTACTAGGTGTTTTTCATCCTTCCCAAATGCGTACGAACTCTGTGCGGCTATAAGCTNNCCGATGTTCCAAGATCCGTCGTAAGGTAAAAATGTGATCAACACACCCCCGACCGGATCTGAATCCTGCTTGTTCTTCGCGTATCTGACTTTCTCTGGGCTTGGTGAGCCGACGTAAAATGAGACCAGTGAGTAACTTGGACGCAACAGACATCAAACTGATGCCTCTGTGGTTGTCACATGGACTTCGGGACCCTTTTTTGAAAACGGGAATGACTGTTGATAGGCACCAATCAGGAGGTACCTCTTCAGTCTTCCAGATCGTCTGGAGAAGTTTTGTCAGTTTTCATAACAACCTCACTCCACCATCCTTGAAAGGGCGAATGAGAGAGGAGGTCTGGTTCAGGAGCCTTATTACGCCTCAATAACTTGAGCTCCAGGACCACTTCTGCTTCCGACAGAGGACCGTCTGGAATGCAATAGTTGACCAACCGAGTCCCCTCGTCCACGTGATCTAGTTGAGGCCAACTGAACTGTTCTTCAAAATGTTCAGTCCACGTGTCAAGTCAGCGCGACTGGCTGGTGATAAGTGAACCATCTTTTTCACATATGGTCTCACTTACACCGACTTGACGGTCAGTACAACCACGGATCAGGGAAAAAAGCCTTCTGCTAGTCCCAGATAAAAAGGCTTTTTCTATCTCTTTCGATTGTTGGTGCTCACGGCTTTTGCGCAAGCTTTTGGTCAGCTTACGTTTAAGTTCTCGACGGTCGTCATCATATTGAGAACCAGGTGGGATAGAGTTGTGGTCGGTTAGTAATGTCACTGTCAAGAGAACGATAACTTCTGATACTTCCCAGTCATTTATGCCGCGGAAGGTGGTTGACTTGAGGGACCCCACTGCGAGCCTCTGACTCGAAATTCTGACATGCGAGACAACCGGATATAGGGTTTTCTTTGAGGACCCTACCCGGAGCCAATGACTCAAGACTCTGACTCACTTGGCAGTGAGGGACTTGCCGGCGGTCACGGTCAACCGTTGGACGATCGGAGTGCTCTTTGTTTGAGGGTACCTTTTCCAACCACCTTCTTCCTGATACGGAAGGCAGCAGTGCCGCAACTATAAAAATAGTTCTGCTGTATGCCCATAGGATTGTGCCTCACTGCCTAAGCACTCCTACGCAGTCAGTAGTGCGATATACAATCCTATGAGTGTAGCTGCTTTTCGTCTGACTGCTCCCCGTTGGCCTGTCTGACAAGGTTGCACCTGGAAGGACCGGAGTCCTAGTCAGCATAGCCCACTGGATCAAAACAGTACACAAGCCCGACCACTTCGTCAAGATAGCAATATCAGCGAAAATGTGTCGTACGCATGTGCCTTACGAACTCTGTAGTGGGAGTACTTCATATCTACACAAGAAACAGTCAGGCGGAGAGCTTTCGGTGCACCAATCATGAGCGCAGATCAATCACACAGTAGCCAGTTGCAGGTGGCGTCACTGTGGCGCAGGTTGGAGTAATCAATTGGGTCTAGACAAAGCTGTTGACTGCGCTCATTAGAACTTGACAGAGGTCACGTGTTCGCAAACGTAATTTGACTATCATTCAGACGAAGATGTGAGAAACGCTTATCAGCTGACGTGAAGAAGCAAGTGATCAGATTACGCGATGACGGGGAATTTGATGAACACCGAGGACGAGTCTCAGCGTAAAGGCAACTTGCCACTAAGTGCATATCGAAACAGCTACGCGACTGCGCTACGGTGGTACCTCCGTCATGTGAGTTCATGTTACAAACAAACCTCCAGTAATTCCCCCTGATCTATTCTACTACCTTGAATTAGCGGCCACGCTTGTGCAGTGCATCGATCCGAAGAACTATGCTGACCAGGACTTCGGTGCTTCCATATACCATCATGTCAGATAGGCTAAAGGTGGGCAGACGAAAAACAAACGTACATACATACATTACTGACGACGTAGGAACGTTTGGGTAGTGAAGCATGACCATATGAGTCTACATTTAAACTACTTTTAGAGTTGCGGCACCGTTTTCCGAATCAGGGAGAGAGGGAGTAGAAAAGGTATCCCCAACCAAATAGCGCTCCTATCGCCCAGCCTGACGGTGACCACCGGCGTATTAACCAATACGGCCGGAAAGCATTCGGCATTATTCAAAAACCTGATGCAGCTTCCCTGTGTGTTGCAGTGAACAAAATCAGACAGTAACGTCTCGTTCATCGCACCCTCGGGCCAGGCAAGCCCCTCACTGCCAAGTGAGTCAGACTCTGGAGTCATTGACTTTGGACAGGGTCCCCCAAGAAAACCCTCTTGTCTCGCAGAACAGACTTTCGAGTTCTAGACTCGTTGTGAAGTCCCACAAATCAACCCACTCAACTGCGCACCATAAACGACCGGAAAGTTTCAGTATCATTCCTTCAACAGTAGCACTATTCTTTCATTACGACTTCCCCGTTTTGCCTCTTAAGTTTCCGCATTCTCACTACCCTCAGGTGATGACTGTTTTCTAAGGTCAAGACAACTGGTAAACGTTGGCGTCTCCACTGTCCGCACTGTCAGCAAGCTGCCCCGATAAGTACTCTCACTAGTCTGGAGCTTGATGTCTGCTGAGTGTTGGAAACGCGAGCCTACGATTTTAGCACGGTCAGCCACTAAAGCACACCTTTAGATAACCGTCGATGTGAGCGCGTCGCTACCAGGGTTTCTGGTGACACCGAATCTGAATCTCGGAATCAAGCTGAGTTCCACAGCAGAACAATGTTTACTCGACCGCATTCCCGTGAACAGCCGACTATGTGTTATCAAACTAAATACTTCGGTTAAAGCTTATCAACGCAATTACGTCGGCCTATGATCCAGCCAGGAGCTGTCAAGATGCTACCCAAGATGCGTTCCACGACGTCTTCATTGACCTTCTGAAGAAGATTAAACACTGACATAACCATGTAGGCCGGCGATTCCGATTTTCAACCTGGTAGCTTCTTTAGAGAAGCGGCTGGGAGGTATGTTGGGTGTCCAGACATACGGCACTGACGATGGCGAAGGACAACTGTGTGCATCTCACGGTCTTTATATTTCAAGCAATGCATTCCAACACGGGAGGCATTGTTACATGGATATCACCCTGTGCTTCTCAGCCACGGACACATCTCGATCGTATAGCAGTCAGTTACGGGTGGCGCCACCCTGTTAAAGACTGCCGTGCTTTTTGGAATAACTACCTAAATTCAGATAATGTTACTGTGTTTGCTTGCTTTGTCTTGTCACTTGACCGTAAAGCAGACACTCGTAAATGCAAGATGAGTAACCGGCATTCGAATGTGTAAAGAAAGCTTACCACGAAGCAATACTGAGGAAATTAACAAGTTCGAGTCAGATGAGGGAAACCACCGGACACTGGGGACAAATCGTAGCGGCTGCGGAAACTTGCTATGAAGAGGCATACACCAAAGGAGCCATACAACCGGGACGGAATTGAATTTCCGCCACGTCGATAAACCTTGTGAACGAGCGTCGCTCGATTCCACTTCGCTCTGAATATAGTGACGACCGTCGTGAAATTAAATACAAGCCGACTAAAAGAATGCGCAAAACTGTGAGCATCGCTTGGTCGATCAGTCGAGAGATGAAGTGAGCCTTTTATCTGGGCATAGCAAAAAGGTTTATTTTCAAACTCGTGGCTGTATTGGCCGTCAAGTCGGTGTAAGGGAGACCATATACGTGAAGGGTGGTTAATCACCAACCAAGCATGCCGACTTGGCAGATGGTCTGAACATTTTGTGGGATAGTACAGGTGGCCTCACCCAGTCCATGTAGTCGACGGGACCCGAATGGTCAGTTACTGCGTTCCAGACGGCCGCCGGTCGGAAGCAGAAGTGGCCCTGGAGCTCAGGTTATTACAGCTCAGCATGACTCCTGGGCCACATCGCACTATTGCGCTTTACAAGGGCAGCGGGGAGAAGTTGATATCAGAACTGACGAAATTATTTTGGATAATGAACATGAACGGGTACTCCGTGACTGGCGCTTATCAATAACCCTTATTTTCAAAAAGGGGCCGCAGTCTATGTGACCGTGTGGGATTTCACCGCGGCATTGAATTAACCAACATGGAACATACAGATCATGTTGAATAAGATGAATGATCAAGGTGTTATGCAGTATGTACATCTCGTACCTTCTAAGCACCGTTTTACGACCGAGAAGTTCCTGTCTAAATTTCCACATGGTAGTTCGCTTAATTTGGTAGTTTCATCCACTTGGTTCTATTGTAATACAGTGAGTGATATCGGCCAGATGAGCGGCGTACCATTTTTGTCAATGTTCATCTGCGGCGTCGAAAAGACGTTTGCTTGTTGCCGGAATGTTTACCGGATTTGTGTGTGGCCTACTTTACTGTACGATTCAGAAATTTAGTCGGCACACAAAATGAATAGATCTGCCGGTTGACCATCGTTGTCTTCATCAATTAGCCTGAAGTGAATGTGATGATCATACGAACAATAAGGCCGTTTGCCAGTGCAAGAATCACTCAACAAACAGTAAAAAGATAAACTACGACAGTCAGACCACACACTCCATGTTAGCAGAGCATTTGCCGCAACCGACGTTGCTTACTGAAACTACCGACAGTTAGGTGAAACTACGAGATGGTCAAGCAGCGGGAATAAGGAACACGAGCACCGCGACGCTCCTGTTGGTTAAAGACATTAAGTGTCGCATGCCATTTTGGGAACTTAGTGATCACCCAGCTTAATGGATAGAATGGCCAACTCTTGGCAACACACCGTAGTTAATAAGCTTTTATCCATACCAGTTTTCAGCCAATCCCATTTAATTGTTTTGTTACCCTCGCTGTTGAAGATATGCTAAACGACTACACACTGTTATTGTGAACGGCAGCTGCAGCCGCAGCATCCGGTCAGGCTCGGCACTACTCATGTATGGATAAACGAAAGAACTATCGCACCACGAGCAAATTCTCTGTCTACTATGAGCGTCAGTGAAAGTAAGCATTCGACTGGAAACATCTTTCTTGTTAGGTACAGTCGGACCGCATTTGAATTAGAGCAATGCTTCGTTGGTTTACA
Source organism: Paragonimus westermani (assembly GCA_008508345.1). Taxonomy (NCBI): domain Eukaryota; kingdom Metazoa; phylum Platyhelminthes; class Trematoda; order Plagiorchiida; family Troglotrematidae; genus Paragonimus; species Paragonimus westermani. The sequence continues at coordinate 95,552 of QNGE01001543.1, forward strand.
TGCGCTAGTTAATGTGCAAGGTGAGTACGAGAAGGATATGTCTCGATTTCGCACTACCTAGCAAGTCTAGTAATCAACCTGCACTAGTTGGGCAATCAAAAAGGACCAGTTAAGATTGAAAGACAAAATGTTTGAACTTCTACAACCAGCACAGACAGTGTGTTTACTGGTTCGTTCAATTAAGCCACGGAAACGGGATAAAGAGAGTAAGAGTGTAGGCTGTAACCGTGTGGCTAATTACAGACATCATCACCACCAAAGAACTGTGAGTGCAAATAGATCAGTTCCCTCAGTCGCATAGCAAAAGAGTGTTTGGAATTGAAATTCTTGGAAAATTAAGTTACGGCGACGCTGAAGATAAGGACATGTGAATACATCCTACCTTTGGTACTCTTGGGGGGAAATCGTTTACATCATCCTAACTGATGATGTGCCACCGGCCAGACAGGCGGAGTGATCTACTGACCAACGAAAAAAGACGAGGATGACTCATTCACGAGCACCTTAACGATGCACTGTAGGCTATACAAAGTCGGCTTTATTCATACTTCTAGAGGTACAACATACACTATCCTAAGAGCCGGGCAAAACAAAATTTGCTCGAACCATTTCTCTATAAATATCAGTCGCATACTGAATAACAGATTTGGCGTAATCCCCAACAAGCTCAAATCAACGTAGAGATCGCCAGCAAACCCTCCCAACCCATAGCCCAATAAGCGTGCGTGACTCACTAGACATTATTTGCAACAGACAGCCCAAAACACGCGGGTAACTAGGGATTTGGTCCCAATTTTCTTGCTGTCGTCGTCTGCCCATACTTTTGCTCTACTGATGCCCTGTGTATAAAAAAAATACACAATTTCTGTTATTCGCTATCGAATAACAATATTTCAATGTGTTGAATTAGTTGGGTCCTATGGTGTCTGTTTTCTCTCCCGCCTCGTCCTGTTTCTTTTTCGTTGGCACTCATCATTCTTAAGAAGTCAATCCTGCAAACAGATGTTTCCGGTAATTCTCACCGGGCTTTTACAATTACATGGGAATACGTGCGGGTTATATATGAATTTATGACGAGTTAAACAGGAACGTCAAGGTCAGAGAAATGGTACAGATCACAGTCTACTGGGGGAGGGTTGGGGTGTTAGTGAACGTGTTCGGGTTTTATACAAGCCTGTCATGAGATATTCGTTCATCAATGTCAAGCGATTCACGCTTATTCGAGTTTCAAGTGGATGTGGAATGATTGGCCATGGGAGGTGGAGGGTTTGTACGAAGTGTTTTTGGGCACACAGGCAGGGGTTGTGCAATCTGATAGCAATAGCCTCAGCGGTTGATAACAATCGCAGTCTGATCTGCACCATTTCTCTAATCTTGAGGTTCTCGTTTAACTCGTCATAAATTCATATAACCCGCACGTATTCCCATGTAACTGTAAAAGCCCCATAAAAATTACCGAAAACAGCTGTTTGCAAGATTGACTTCTTATGAATTCTACGGGAATCTGGAAGACTTATCATTCTTGTTCACAAACTATAACACAATGACACGTACGAGAACCAGCAGCACTAGTGGATCGGAGGTATCGAATGTTTGTGGCCGATTCGGCTGCCACATGGCTGTTCAGAACGGTATACAGTGTCAGACGTGTCTACATTGGTGTCACTTCAAGTAAACCGGCCTCAAGAAGAATCAGTACATCCTGCTTGCTTCTTCAAAAAGGCCATTAATCTGCAATAAACTGTCCCTTTCCAGAATGCTGCATTCCGTCTGAGACCGTAGCTGTCCCAATGCTCGCAAACCCCAGTGAGCAGAACCAAACCCGTGTAAATGTAGCTGCAAGCCTTCTACGAATGTCTGCACTGCAGATGGCCACGGTAGACTCTATGGTTGAAACACAAAATCTTTGTCATACATGAAGTCAAAGTTGAGCTCGCTGAATGAGTATATTGCGCCCGCCCTTCCAGGTGTAGCGGTTGCTCCTGAGGCAGTGGCTTTCTCCCCGACCTATACTGCTACCTTGGCGAGGTGGTCGGGCTTGTGTACTGTTTTGATCCGGTGGGCTATGCTGACTAGGACTCCGGTCCTTCCAGGTGCAACCTTGTCAGACAGGCCAACGGGGAGCAGTCAGACGAAAAGCAGCTACACTCATAGGATTGTATGTCGCACTACTGACTGCGTAGGAGTGCTTAGGCAGTGAGGCACAATCCTATGGGCATACAGCAGAACTATTTTTATAGTTGCGGCACTGCTGCCTTCCGTATCAGGAAGAAGGTGGTTGGAAAAGGTACCCTCAAACAAAGAGCACTCCGATCGTCCAACGGTTGACCGTGACCGCCGGCGTATTATCCAATACGGTCGAAAAACATCA
>QNGE01001543.1:99354-160496 GCA_008508345.1 Paragonimus westermani
TTGCGATGGTTGGTTCACTTGCTCCGTATGCCAGGTGAGCGTTTATCGTACCGGGCATTACATACTGAGGCCACCAACAGCTGGGTAAAACCTCGTGGTGGTCAAGCAACATGGTCACGAAATATGAAGACCTTGACTACTCCATTGAACAAAGTGGGCAGGCATCGCCTGCCTGGATGGGGTCCTCGTGATCACTCAAACCGGTGGTTAGAGACGCTATCCGTGATGGCGGTGTGTCGCAGTCAATGGCGTACCTGTATCCATAGCATTTCTAGTTCTCCCGCATAGTTTTCTTTCAGTATTTGTCAACCTTCTTAGTAAGGTTTCTTTTTAAGATATTCCACGTGACTGCTGAGGTGAGTGGCGGTCCGAGCCACAGTACCTTTTGGTCAGGCTTATAGCTGCTATGATGAGTGGCTTTCTCCACAACTTAAACTGAGGAGGCCTGTGGTGGAAATCTCGATTCACCGATCATCGAAACCCCGACACAAGAGAAGATCTGACGAACTGCCAATCCAAATATCGCGTTAAGGATACATCAGGATTGGATGAACGGTCTGTGTTGTCTCCCGTTATTCCCCAATTCATCTGTTCCGTATTCCACCAATCAACATACAGTTTATGATGTTGCATGTGCTTAGGAGGTGAGCCAATGACAGGCTGTGATTTCTTCAATACTGTTGTACATCGATAAATTCTGCGTCCCAACTAATGAATAACAACTGCTTACTGTTACCAGTGCCAGGTCTACTTATTACTTGCGTGGGAGGTTTCAATTCAATTATGATTTCTAAGGTTAATCGAAGTCCCTAATTCCGAGTATCACGAGGCCGCAACGAACTTGAGTAACAGGGCACTCTGCGAGAGGAGGCTTGTAGTATGGGGACGAATTCCGACCACATTCTCTCCAGGTGAACAAGCCAGAGCGGTGTTAAACGCCTCAATCCCTCCAGAGCGAACAAATTTAGTTTATGCTGGCCTAGACCGTCTCAATTTTACCCAGCGTTTCTCCCATCCTATTATGGGTGACTTCAACGCACCCAAACTAAAGGGGGGAACTTCTCATGAGGACTCTGATTGCGGATTTTCGAATTCCTTGGCAATGTTAATCCATGAGAAGACTTGGACACATGCGCAACTACGTACAAGGCACCGTCCAGGATAGGCGCCCTCCTTGCTTGATCTGGTTATCATGAATGAAACCCACTTGGTAGATAGAGCGGTCATCAAACCACCGTTGGGGCACAATGATCACGTGTCACTAACTTTTGATTTCACCTGTTACTGATTCCAAAATGCTGTAACAAAGACTTCACTCCGAAATTTCCAGAAAGCAGACTTTAACGCACTATGAACATTCTTAAGTACACTCAGCCTCGCATCTGACTCAGTGAACTTGAACTGCCTTTCTTTTAAAGCTCTCGTTCACAAAGCTGATGAGGTATTTATTCTTCACAAACTATGGAAGTCCTCCTCTTGTACACTGCTTCCACGGAGCATACCTCGCCTTCTTGATATACGTTCTCGTCTACTCTCTAAGCAGAAGCTAACGGGTAAGCCAAAGGATCCAGAAGTCTTTCGCTCTGTACGAAACAGGTGCAAACAAGTGTAGTCAAAAATCCTACTGGTAGCCCCCGAGAATAGGAATTTCCTTTTCAAGTGAATGCGCCACCAGAAAAAAAAACCAGGCCATTAGCGTCTTCTTTGCAGCTTCCCGACGGGAAACCTCCTTCAACTCCTCCACCGAGTGGTTGCTGATGTGATCACGGAACATTATTCAGTAGTCTACAATGTAACTCCACCAAACTGGCATCCAATTCTCCCTACGATAAACTTCCAATACCCACTCATGACAACTGACTCCTCTGTGCCCGACACTCAAGATCTCTTGTTTGGGGTCAATCCTTAGAGTGCCATGGAACCAGACACTACCCATCCCCGAATCCTCACAGAAGCGGTCCTTGGTTTGGCGCTGCCCTGCATAATCAGACCGTCACTCTTCCGGGGGCATGGAAAGAGGCCATTGTCACACCTATAGTAAGGGCAGGCGATCGTCACCCTCCTGTTAATTAACGGCGGATCAGCCTTACCAGCAACCCATGCAAAATAATGGAGTGTCCGTTAAAACGGACCATCCCCGAGCGTTTCTTCTCTAATAACCTTTTCTCTTTTACACAGCGTCGCTTTCTTCTTGATCAGTCATGCGTAACCAATATGCTAATCTTTATGAATGACCTGACGGATGTAAAAGACAAAGGTCATATCTCGGACGCTATGTTCTTCGACTCTGTCAAAGCTTTTGACCGTGTGCCCACACGGTCCTCTTACACATAAATTTGCAATTTATGGGATCTTAGGAGAGGTTCTCTGTTGGATTACTTCCTTTCTTAGTAACAGAACCTTCAGAATAAAAACCGGATCAGGCCTTTCCCCCTTCCAGAGCTAGGCTGGAGTTACTCGAGGATCTGCACTCGGTGACCTCCCCGAGCTTGTTTCTAACAACGCGCTTCTTTATGCAGATGATTTGAAAATCCAGAACGCTTGTGACCCCAGTGCACTAGAGATTGACCCTGACCGTATTAAGTGCTGATCGGATGACTGGAGTCTCCCTCTGAACGACAGCAAGTGCGCACACATTTTGCACGGAGGAGACGCCGGGAACCCGTTCGCGAAAGTTGACCTTAAAAAGAACCTAGGTATTTGACTGTCGTCTGGTTCATTGTCCTCTAATCACTAGCAGATGGCCGTCATAAAGGGATTTTTGTTCCTTGGGACGATAGAAGGAACCTGTCTCCGCATACACAGGCATGCCTTTCAAACGTTTTACGGGGTCTATTTAGGACCACTGTCTGAGTATGCTAGTCAAGTCTTACACACTGGTTTGAAGGACATACTCGCCACTGAAAGTGTCCAGTAAGCAACCATCAGAATGGTCAATAGCTTGCGGCATCAATCCTAGGAGTCTCGTCTAGAAATTCTTGATCTTTATCTGCTAGAGCTTCGAAGACTCCGCAGTGACTTAATTTACACTTTTTCTCTAGCACAGTACTGGTGGAGCAACTATTTACTCCAGTGGCTGATAACGGCCAAAGGAGTCACGACAAGGAGCACAGTGAGCTTCAACCCCGGATCTTCCTCAAGCAACAGTTCCCTTATGAGGTTATAGATCACTGGAACGACCTTCCATTAGAGGTTGTTAGCTGTTCTTCCAGGGACCGTTCCGAAGTGTTATTAGATTCCTACCTACTTGAAAAACGGTTAGATTAGTATTTTACTCTGTTCCGTTAGACTAGTATCTAACTCTGTTCTTAGTACTCTGTAACCCCCAAGAGCAGCGCTGCACCTTGTTTTCAATTATTGTCTTTCAGATCGATAGGAAACAGCTGGACATCGAAACGGACAAGCCGCTAGAGCAAGACAGCTACACTGAATACCACCACTATTAGCTGTGCATAAATTAGTGCACTAAGAAATTCACGAAACAAAAGCCAGGCAATAAGAAAACACGTACCTGAATCAAGTTTCAGTCTGTACGAAAGTCCAATCACAGCATTCTGATCAACCTTAACCTTAAATTTACTCTTGGATGAAGGTTGATATTGAACAACAGCTCCAAAACTTGTTTCTCTCGTCTCCTTGTTCCAACCAACTTTGAAACCGAGCTCAACATCTCTCTGTTCCTGGTAGACGTTAATGTCGATATTGGAATGGTCAGTAAGGGATGCATGTGCTCGAAGGTTATCATGTTTGAATCCCAAGGCATAAACATGTTTCTTCAATTTGAACGGTTCTGTATCCACAACAGCCTGCACACCCAAAACGACCTGCTTGAATTGTGGGATACTGTGTACAATAGTTTAACGCAAGCAACATACGGAACGACGAAAGCGCCTGTGAGTTGAGGATAAAGCGTTTTGAAGTCCAAATCGAACGCCAAGTTGGCCATTTCATGCTTAAATTTGTTCTTCACCTGTAAAGCCTTTTTACTGCAACCGTTGAGTGCCACAAACAGTGAATTACCCTGATTCCGTTTCCACAGTCGCGATAACATCGTGTGAGAGACCCTTATGCAACTTCTTCTCGACTTCCAGCTCACTGGTAATAATCCAGGCGGAGTCAACTTTCGTCTTCAACGAAACCCCCTTCGTAGGTTTTAGTTTTGACTCCAAGTATCCTTCAACATTTTGTGATTTAGAATCATGCTTGCCACCGCAGGTGACCGTTATATCATTAGACGTTTTTGTCTTGAATTCAAAATTCAAAAGTCCAAACTTAAAGTGCTTATCAAACAGCTCGCGAGTGGACTTCCCCAGATCCTTGAAGCTCGTCACCATTTTCGCAAACGCGCCAAAATAACTTCAAGACGAAGTGGTTCAATCGCTCGTGTTAACACGCATAAACTAAAACCAAGCTTTATCCCATCACAAAAATACTCTTAAATTTGATAAAATGTTTACGAGATAGTTATAAAATCCTGGAAACTATCTCTTTTTGGCACTCGTGGCCTTGAAACTGTGCCAAATCCAAATTCATTACAATTCACTTCGGCTCATTCCATGGAGCAGTTTCAGCTCTGGATTGTCCGTTTTTTCATCCGTGAGCTTCTGATGTGTTCACTGCCGTGATGATTAGGAGAAACTTTAACTTCTCCCTGCGTACTTGCGAGGGCTACCATATAAAACTGCAGAGTTGAAGTCCTGTGATATCAGAACACCTGCTCATAACTAATACCAATACATTCAAGTTGATTCCCCAGTTTTAAAGACGTGAAACGAGAGTAAAGTGCACAGCTAACATAAGTTTGTTCCCTAGGGCATGGGCTTTCGTGTATCAAAACTAGTTTAACAACTGAAATTGTTAGAAGAGAATACTAACAGTAACTTAGGAGATGGAATTGACGAGATGAATTCATGAGAACGGCACCATTGTGAAGAAAGCTTCTGTAAATGAACCAGTTAATTTCACTTCACCCTGAGAGAAAATAATTGCCGCACAGAGTTCATGCGAACGGAGTCGGCGTGGTTTCTTGCCACCATGCTGCCGGCCCTGGTCAGCTATTACGGTGAACAACTCTAGGGGCCCTGCACCAAAGAAGTGTGTAAAGCAAATCACCCTGGTTTAATTTGAATCCAGATGGATACACATCAGCAATTTCAAGCTGAAACCAGTACACGATATTTCCGACCCCCCCCCTCTGTTCAGTAAGCGTGCACTAAACACGCTTGACTGTTATTCCACTTAGGTATACCTGATGTTGCACACTCATGTATTGACCTCATAAACCGCACGCTATACCGGGGAAAGATTCATGCGATAATCGCAAGATTGACAAAACTGTTTGCACAGCCACTTGATGATAGCAAGTGAGATCACGTTTATATAGGTGCATTTCTCTTTGGAACGCTTTTCATGATGTCTACTATGTTGAACTCACCGAAATTCGCTGAGGCAATGACTACGCCCCATACCAGGACATCATGTAAGCTCATTTACTTCTATTTGAATGGTGGTCCCAATCGTCTGATCTTCACTTTCTCACTCCAGTTTTAGTCTGTAGTGCACTGAAATTATTGGGGTTCTCGATTTTTAGGTGTTCAACGCGCAGTGGTGCCTCACTGTATATAGCAATCGAAAGGGTGCTGACAACAATTACAACTAGAAGACCTTGACGGACCGCTGAGTAAATCGGATATATGAAGTTCTGGTCTTGTTTTATTTCTGAAACTCCTATAATTAGAAAAGTGGTGTGCCAGCGGAGAATTCATTTTTGGATGACATGTACTTCCAGACTGTTTGGTGGAGCCTTGTTAGAAGCCTTAACGAAACCGAAAATGAAGGCACCTGAGATGGAAACACCTCCTTCGGTCTACGCCACAACAACTGTGGAGGTATGCAAATTTTTTAGGGAGGAAGGCATAAAAAGGAAGTCACGCCGGGTGAAGAAGAAAGTTCACTTCCCAAGAAACATTATGAGGGAAGTGATCAACAGACTGGATGCCCAAAATGAAGACAAAAAATGGCTTTCAAAAGTTGCCTCAAGGGTTACTGACTTTTCCAGCCAACCTCCACATGGGTGGAATGACTAAAGAACACACAATAACTATGTTAATTGATTACGGGAGAATTTTGACGGAAACAGCTCACCTTCCTACTATGATGCCATTGTTTTCTGCAAATACGTGGAACCAGCACTTGTGTTACAGTCATTGACTAAGCGGGCCACCTTGTGAGTTTAACGTAGTCACTGAAGTTCCCTGCAGCTGAGCACGGCGTTGACAAGCATCGGCAACGCAACACCGCTTTCACCCCATCTTCATTTGCTTTGCAAATTCAAAAGGTCATTGGGCAGTGCTTTAGTCCACACATATTCTCAGCCTTATAAGGTATTAACAACGTTAACTGTGCCAACATTGGCACGCTGCCGCGTGATACCCCTAGTGGCCGTAATCAAAATACTACTACTAATAATAATGTATTTCTCAACGCATATACGAGAAGCACGCCGGGTTATGTCCGATCACTGCAGATAATTATAAGCGACGCACAACGAATAACTAAACGTCAACGCAAACGGGGAAAAGGTGCTACATGCTCGCTTCGCAGATTCAGTCCAAAAAATGGGATGTTACATTAATTTACCTTCTACAAGGTTGTGGGGACGATGTTCCAAATCTTTCAGGGAACTCGCTAAAGAAGGTCGACATGCATCTTTGGAGTGTCTCTTCATTACGGGATATAGATAGCGTCCGGAAAATGTCAAAATGAGTCGGCATTTGTGGGGAAGAGCGGAAACTTTCAATGTTAAACACAGGATTTCGTCACACACAATAGATGCTCATAGGATCACGATAAAGAACGCGGTTTCACACATTTAGTGAGAAAATGTGGAGTGATTAAGTTTACTGTGAAATTTTTGGCAAAGAATTCACGCAATGCCATTATTTCTGTTATGGTTGGTGGAATATGCCGTCCTATCAACTGTTTGTTGTGGTACTTTCCTTCCCACTCGGGATTTATTCAGGCAAACGTAATATTAAGTCGACGATCTGGAAGGCCCCGTAAAATGTCCCTGTTCTAAGTAGAACTCATATGGCGTCAATTTGCCGGATTTAATCATAAGTGCCAATTTTACACTTCTTAGCAATCCGGGTCATGCGTACAAATGAATGAACGCATAAAAGTAAAATAGTGTTAAGTTGTAGGCGGTTTAGTGAGCATGCAGTAGGCCAAATGCTAAATTGACGTGTGAGTAGATGATTCAACGAACCGTTTTAAGCAGGCCGTTTTAGAGGAGAGTAAAACAGCTGGGGTCGTTATCTACGTTATACACAGCTGACGACAAAATGTTTCCCGGACCGCACTCTAAATGATCATTAGGGGACACAGAGAGCTTGAAGGTAGACACTGTGTTTGATATAGTGAGGGATGTTCAAACCCTTTTTAAACGCTGAAGGTTGTTACTGGCTCTGACTTTATTCGGAAATTCATTCCAAATGTAGGAATACTTTACAATGAAGACGTTTTCGCGTGTATTTTCCCGTAGTCATTTATTCACCCGGTATTTTGTCGGTTGACTATACGCTTCAGATATCTGATCCACATGCATATTGTTCTGTCAAGGTCCAGGTTAAGTGGGCCGACACTAATGCACATTGTGACTCGACACTTTACCCGGTAAGCTTGGCGATAGTTGCATGCGCACAATCGCTAGTAAGCGACGCTCGCCCTCATCTAGTCAACTGGCAACAATCCCCTGTGCAAATAGATAAATTAGTAAATAATGTGCATTTCTTAACGCATCTGTGAAAAATGTTGGTGTGAACACGACCATTGTGATACCTTCAAGCGACACTTATGGATGACAATATTGTAATTGGAAAAATGTAAAATCCGTTAGCAAAACGGGTGTGGTCGGAGTAAAAAGAGTTGCAGTCTACAAAAAGTTGGCGCATGCACTATTAAAAAAGGTTTCACATATTCCAAAGATTTCGCCCAACGGATGTGTAGTTGCGTCAGTTTGCTTTTCACAGAGATACGTCTGAGCTAATGTTACAGGCAAATCAGAAGTGTGATCATTTCTACCCTCCATTCTTGTGAAACGACTTTAGGATAGTCTTCTTCAGAAGCAGGTTTATCAGCGCTAGCCTCACTAATGTACACTTTTCAATGAAGAAGTAAATCGGTTCAGGAGAGGAAGGGTGGGGACAGCCAAAATCCGGTGACCATTTGAGCAAACTACAACGCATAACGCTGTCGGTTACTCGAAAACATCTAAAAGTTGACACACTTGCAAATCGTTTAATTATTTTCCCTAAGTAGAGTGCGTGAATCACCATCATTTTTACTTCAATCACTTCCACCGCTTCCCGTATTGTTATTCATTTTGGGTCCTGTAAAGTTGTAAATACCAAAATTAGCCATTATCACTCTACACCTTATTGGGGTAAACTAACTCATCATTTATCTTTCCACGGACAGTCCTTTATCCCCGACCCATCCAGTGACCATTTGTTTAAGATGGCTTAATTCTGTTTCGCCGTCTTCCATCGAGGAGTGTCCGAGCTCGTTGTGGTGCACATTCTCGTTTCAATTTTTGATGTTTTTGCGTTAGGGTGACAGTCCTAATTTTTCCGTATACTCATTATGTAAAAACGCGTTAAATCATGATTTCACGAGGGCGCTCTCATTAGCCTTTTCGAAAATGAATTATCTTTCGTGCCTATGGATATCGAAAAGGACATTTACTAGATCAGAAGATTACGCTCAAGCCGTTATGAACATGAATCTTTAGCGAACGATTGAATAGGGATCACTTTGGTCAACAATCGCGAGTATGAGTCGATCGGTAGTAAAAGAATATTGTTTAGGATACCTGCCGTTTAAAAAATTTGCCATTTCCGCTAAGTTCTTTCAGCAGGCCATCATGAATCTGTTGAAGTGCCCTTTGAGAGACTTCAACACCTACGAGGGCGAAATAGTCTTTTTTAACTCCTACGGTTTTTGTTCCTGATACTGTAAGACGAACGTTGCCCATGTGTTACCGCAGTCACTTTATACAGTCAATGTATAGGGTTGCTATAATTGCGGGATATAAAAGTCCGCCGGATAGGCTGGGAGTTGTTCTATAGACAAGCTGTGCTGCAGTGTTGCAGAGGTTCTCTCTAATGTTACAACGCCTAATAAAACCGGTGAAAGTAATTTACTCCATTTTGTAAAGTCCTTCTGAGCCGATGTTGATGCTTCCAGACACCGATGAAATCATCCCATTGATCCATTCGAATAAGGGTGGCACTCCATTGTGTGTACCTGAGCACAACCCAGATTTCGCTTCAATTCGTGGAACAGACCAGAGTGAAATAAGGCATCATGATCGCATGTTATGTTCAAAGGGGACGCCAAACTTCAAGATCCGGTGTTCGAAAGATGTCTTGGCCACGGTTCCGGTCGGAGCTTCCCTAATAGGGGCATTCATTGGCCAACAAGTGAACTCATCGACGGCAGACAATATATGCGTGAAATGGTTTGAATGGTTGGAGAGCACACAATGTTAAAGTGCACACTGTTGAAACTTGCGTCCGTGGGTAAATATCACCGGGTATGTGATGGAATGTTTTTGGAACCTTGCTTCACTGGCAGAATATGCACTGTTGAGTCCAGAATTGTGAGTATTCAGTAAATGACGACCATACGAAGCGGGTAACAATAAGTGTTACGGTGGAGCGCACACTTACATGGGACAGTGAATGGAAGCGTCCACACGTGCTACGTCTGCAGTTTTCAGGGAAATAAGAAAGTGAATATCCAACGAACCTGTCACACAGTCCCGAGAAGGGAAATGAAAACCTATTCTAGCAGTGAGTTCAGACGTTTTACATAAATGTCTTTTTGTTGCGATGTAGCCAGGTCTGTCATATCCGAGAAAGTGGGTGAGCAAGCATTATCCAATTCTGAAAAAGATGTTGATGACGGGAATATTTTCTCGTGCCACTGATATGTCTGGACTGAATGCACTTCATATGTTTTGTTCTTAGCGGACAGCGCAGGAGCGAAATCTTCACTGTGTGGAGCTGAATGATAATCGAACTCGTTGAGTTGTGCAAAGCGCTCTACATGCCAAATGACGCCTAATCACCGAGGGACCGCTTGGATGGCGAGGGCAGAGAAGAAGACCGTTTGCTGCATGACGGCCGGATGATGCGTAGTTAGAATATGTGTTCAACTTCAGCTCACTCCACTCAAGGTTTCGCAGTATCAAGCCGGCGTGATTGCGCGCGATGTGGACATTTGGCCCAGAAAAATCTGGCGATGGTATGGGTTGGGAAAACTTATTCAAAAGCGAACGATGTTCGTCAGAGGTTCTCGGAGTTTTAAGGCCCATATAAAAAACGTTTGCCCTAGCAAAAACTCTTCGAGCGGAAATAGGGGTGATGCTATTGACCAGGCTGCACCTTTAACGCTAACCAAGATTTTGTGCGATTCCAAGAAATCTACATCGATGATGGGCGTTTTGACTTCAGCCAGTATGAACAACCACCAGGACCGTCGTCTGAGGCAAGGGTGCGGGATGCCCGAATTTTCGCCGTGGGTGCTAATGCAGCTCAGGTTAGTGGTGATAAGTGCATAGTTCACCGTTTTGGTCTGATGAGCTGGCGGATGGAGGATGGCACTGGCTTTGACATCAGTATCGCCATGGAATTTGGCGCCGGAATGTTTCTCCGTCACGTGAAATGGGCGAGTAAATGATGACTTGCCAGTTACAACGTTTGCCAGCACGGACGGGACTTAGAGTTCGACTACAGAGGCGAATGGGAGACAGAGTTGCATGACTTCTCAAATTTCACTGCTTTGTTGCCATATTTGTGATGGCACCAACCTTGTGAGATACACCTATGAAACGCCGATCTTGAAAGCTGTTTTTGTTGGAACTTCACCATGTGAATTTGTTCCGTCAACAAGGCACTCATTTGACAGATGGTCTACTAAACTCTGTGTACTTCGTCGGAGTTTTCAGCTTCTCATGAGGATTAGGAACGGTGAGCGCTAAATTGGTGGGGTAACCTGCCACGATTTTTTCGCCCAACTCCGCTAGTTCTTTCGGAGTACCTTCTTCTGAAAACCGCTAAGAGTGGACACTTCCATTGACAGCTAACGTAATCAAGGTCATTGCAAAATATCACCCTCTAGCTTGCGGCCACCCAGGAGGCTACGTATGTATCGTAGAAATTGACGGTGTGTTCGTTCCCATAGCTCCACGATGGGAAACGAATCCAGGAGCACTTTTGCGTTTGACCTTCCCACAGATGAAGAAACTGACGTTCGCGGGACTTCGTATGGATTTTCTGGTGAGATTATCTCTAGCAGACCTCCAACTTCTGCTGGCGTACCACTAAGCAGTGACTGAACAACGTACAAAAATTTAACGGATTAAAAGACGATTTTCCTCGTCGCAAATGCTGCCTCTATCTGACGGAACCACGCCCTTGGGTTTCGGAGAGAATAGGCCGATAACTTCAGCGATATGGTGTTCTCAGTTCTATTGTCCAACTTAACTATCTGCCACCGCGTGAAAGATTGGAATGTAAACTGTTGAGGAGAAGAATATCAGTGAAACCTACACAAATGTTGTGGGGGGTTTGAAAACACCTACGTGGAGAAACCTCAATTGCAAACAAATAAGGACAAAAAATTAGTTCTCAATAACCAAGCTAACGTCGCGAATGTTAAATCAAACACTGTAACCTGCCGAACGTCACGCTCATAACATTAGCAGGACAGCATCTGTAATTCAACCACCGTTCACCAAAATGCCGAAAGGCGTGGTGTGTCGTTTGAAGGTTAGTTAGCTTTGTGATTCACTGGTAAAATTGATGTGATTCACTCCGCCACGGAAAAGGCAAGCCGGACCGGAACGAGGCACACTTTCAAAGACCGCGCGAAAAATCAGTTACCAAAACGATAATGAGATATAAATCACGGGAACCCCGTAAGGGGATGAAGTAGCACAAAGAAATAAATATGTACAACTACCACTGTAGCTTAGTCCACCGGAGGCGCAGAAGCTTCTGCAAGATGAAATTAACACAAGTTTACAAATAACTTGTTGCGGTCGAGACAGTGGAGGTCACGGCACATGGGGAAACCGTCGACATTCGGACGCACGTTTATGAATGACGCTGCCGGACGACATAAAATTGAAAAACCCACCAGCAAATCTTGTGGAGAACGACATGGTCATTTTGTCATGGGCAGATAACATAAATCTGGGTTAGTATCGTGATCAGGTTAAAAAACTGTGAACTACCGCAGTGAAACAGAACAGAATGATTCAACTGAGAATAGCAGGAGTTCACGGTTGCAGCAGGCACCAATGAAGTAACCCAGTAGCATGTCATGAACCCCTAACGGGTATCCTAATGGCACTACATCAGTAACAATTGTGACACTTACGCAACGCTTGGATACAGTCGTATGCACGCGGTGTATATATGCACAGAATGCTGACCACCTGAATTACACGGTTCAATTCCTCGGTTCAAGAATCTTGGTCATAATTCGCGAGATTTGAGTTATGGTTGGTAAAATAATATACAAATATTCACTACACTTTCATTTTTGGTACCGGGTACAAAAAATATTGGAAGCGAAATCGCAGCTGCCGACAGTTTTCAGCCTGCCAATACTTGAAAACCTACCGTGACGTGCTGCATCTCCAAATCTGACATTAAGGAGCATTTATTGCATCGCCACTTGGTTGCCACACAAAAACACTCCCATCCGCTTCTGTCCAGGTTCTGGAGCACGCAGACTGGTTGCGTCTGCGCAGCAGGCTGGCGAAGATGAACGACCAGAGGCTGAGGACAGCGGTCAGTGTAAGCCAGATCACTTATGCATTGGGTTTCATTTCCCGATCACGGGGTTCCATATGTTGAATTTTTCAAAGTTAGTTGCGCTATTTTGAGATTGCTGAGTTTTGCTTGATGTTGAAAGGAAGCTCTACGCTCTACTCTCTTCCCCAAATGAGATACACGAAATACTTTGACCTTTCCCAAATCCCTATTTAGTCCGAGCCCTGTAAACTTCCAAATACCGAAATTACATTATTCTTCCATATTTTTCATTGAGCAACTTATGATTCCCGTCATTTCTCGATACATGAACGGTCGTTCTGCTCTGACCATTTATTTGAGTGAGCTCAACCCGTTTTATCGTCCAACATTGTCGAACGGTGCTGTAGTGGCCAAAAACACGCCACACTTATAATTTCGTTAACCTACTTTCCTCTCTTGCTCCTATTCCAGAGATCCGTGCAGATGAAGAATACGGAAACGCCCCAATGGAATAGACCGATCGTCCGTCGCTGAATACATCCCCAAACTCCCCTTTCATACGTACCTTCCCCCCCCCGAATATTCCCATTCCGTATACCCATTTTGATGTAACATGTGCTTGTAGTAACATCTGGCCGATACACGCTGTCTGCTGTGTTATTGTTCTCCCTGTGTTCCGTGGTCGTGGCTGTTGTGGCTGTTGTTCCGTGTTTTCGCTGTTTGAGTGTCCCTTCTTTGAAAGTTCCTCTCTATATTTCAGCTCTGTGCACTACAGTGCCTGGTTGTCCATTTGTTGTGCGGGCACTGTCTTTCTTCGATTTCCGAGGATTTTCACATTGGAGGTATGAATCAATCTTCCTGTACATTTATCCAATTAGTACCTTATTAAATCCAGTTATTACGAGCGCCTTCTCATTAACCGTTTCGAGGATAGATTATCTCTGTCGTTGAATATTGAGGGACATTTACTGGATCAACAGATTACGCGTAACTCGGTGTGGACTTGAATCGTTAGCGAACGATTCAATATTATATGCTTACATACAGGCAATGGTAGAGTGTGAACTTAGTCTCTAGCTACATGAGTTGAGTCATCACCTGATTCTTGTCCACTTGTGTCCTGTCTCGTTTGTGAGAGACCTTATTGTGTTTCGACTCACGACCGTTCGATCTTGTGTGAGATGCCATTGCGACTGACTCTTCGGAATATTACGATACGGCTGCTGTTGCTTGCGTTCTTTGCCAGGTACGCAATTTTTGCTTTTTAGTATGGAAACACACAGTTATTATCCACACACATTAAAGTAAAAATGTTGGTCATTCATAAAATGTGCCTGTTTATCTTGATGGTAACCAGTGTCATCGTTCCTTTTTTAGGACATGGATTACATCATAGTCTTTCGGGCAATTCTTGGAGATCGCAACTTCCACACTTTTCTAGTTATCCAGCAGTGGCCGCAAAGATACAGGAAAGATGTCGACGTCACTTTCGTTCATATCATCAGCCGAAAGTCGAAAACAGTTTTTTGGTACAATGAGGTAAGATGACATTAGTTCGAGCGGAAAGTTATGATCTACTACCGGTATACCCAGTGTAAGGAATGTAGAAATGTGTGCGAAACTGGCACAGCTGGGGGACATGTAGCACCAAACGAGTGCACCATCATGCAACATGCTGCCGGTTCTAGATGGAACTGTCCATTAGGCTATCACAGAAATCGCAGACAGATTCTTTTTGTCCTAGGCATCTTGATTTGGTGGGATATGACTCCGGTGTCAGCCACCACTGCAATAGTTTTCGCTCAGAATCTCATCAGGACACCAACTAGACGGTTGACAGTGTGAAGTCCCTTTAGCAGTTGTTTACTTAGTGGTATAACTTGATAATTACACACAGAACCAAATACGACGGAATTTTTAGGAATGTTCGGATGCGTATTGGCACGACGTGGGATATAGCGGAAATTCTTTACTGAATCCGGCTCTTCGAGTTTATCAGGTTCGGCAAACCTATTCACCAAATAATTTTTCAGGGCCTTAGTGTATAACTTATGCGCTGCAGTGTCACTGATAAACTTCCTTCGAAGTGACACCAAACTTTGGTAATCAACTGACTAGTTAGTAGGTAACACTGGCAAACCGCATTTCCACGGTAAGCTAATTTCATAAAGGAGGCCGCGTTCCGCGATAGAGGATTTTGTCTGTGTGACCACACCTTCATCTTCAACGGACATTGCGAGACTACAGTTATTCTTTTCCGAAAATTCCAATTCCTACACACTCTCAAGGAAGACGGAAGTTTCGTTCGGTTCATCACAAATAACGTCAGTACACGACCCGTTCTGCTCTCCTTGGTCAACGTGACAGTGATGTCCAGCTATTCAAGGTACATTTAGCGAACGGCTGTGTTGGATATTCACTTCGTCGTTCTAGTGTCCAGTTTATTTTTATGAGTACTCCGACTTTATGACCACAGCTATGGATAAAACTGACATCGTGCCGGGGCCTTCAAGGCGTCAGCTGATCCGAAGCTGGTACTGCTTCTTCACGACTCAAGCCTAATTCACGTGTTTAGGTTTGTCGTCATTTGAAGGATATAAATTCATCTATGTTCAGGTTGAGGGCAACTTGGATTCCCCCATCGTCGTTTAAACGTTAATTGCAACCGTCGTGGCTAGCACTTCTAGTTCTCGCAACAACTGAGCACCAATAACAGTCGATTCACATCAACAGTTCAGTAAGGTGTTTGTTTCTATCATCTTCTCGAAGCCAAACAACCTCACTGGAATTGCTCTCAGGACAACACGGGGTTTGGACAAAGTCGTAGCATCCAGTGTTGCTAATTCGAATGTGGGAAATGTTAACTTTCGTTATGAAGAAGCGAGTGATGTTTGGATTGCAGTTCATCGAAGAGTGGTTGGTCTCACATAGTTCTTTCATTGGGGCAGCTGACAACTGCTCTGCTATGCCGGCAGTTCTGGATCGTGAACATTGACCCATTTTATGAGTGCCGTCACATTCTTGCCGGGAACAAACTTATCTCCGTCCTTATGTTTTCATTACAAGAGTGGCCATTGACACAGTAGGGTTTCCACTGATCTCGGACCGTTCGTTCTAAAAAACAATGCATCTTTGGCTCGGTTCCCCTGTATACATGGCTTACGCGGCTTCTGTCTCAGCACAATCGCGTACGAACTTAAACAGACCCCGAAGAGTGAGTTTTTGGTGTTCGAAATATACCAGAGGCCTTTTCGAACTGTAGCACATAAGCTGTCGCTTTACTAGCTGGGGCGATCTGATATGGCTTGTGTCGCATTTACCTTAGTGTGCTACGGCAAGCCTTCATATGTACTACCATCTTGTTCATTGCATTTCCATCTGTCGTCCTCATGATAGGACCGACAACTAGGTGGCTGGTGTGGGCTTGAACCATTAAATACATGCGGCCGTTATTCGTCTTGACTTTTTCCATGGAATCGCGGAAGCCATCTTAAGGACCTGGGAGTGCACGACGTTCGATGGCTTCCCTTGTTCTGCCGTCACAACAATAAATCCGATAAGATAAATGAGCCTTAGGATGGTGCGCTGTGCTCGACACACTAGAATGAAAACTGGACAAAAAACCAGTATCTTATTGGATCCTCCTTGGATGAATTTGCCAGAGAATTAAAAAGTGACCAAAGCCACTCTCCCCCCGACGGTCCTTCGGTGGCTTGCCGACAGTCGTTACGCATGACCCGGCGGAGCCGGATGGCATGAACAAACACACCACATCCCATCATCATAACGCTGCGCTACCGGTCCGACATTCACGACTCTTTTCGCAGCAGCACCAGATAAGTTATGAACACTGCCATCGGATACATAAGAGTTGGCATTCCCATTTTGATTTTTTTGTATAAATTAAGTAAGAGTCACCATCTGGCCCATGCATTCTTATACCTGTGTTAGCTGGATGCTGCGCAGTGAACTTCGAATGCAGCTTCTTAAATTCCTTCATACACAGTTCGGCCACGGCCAGTTTGCCAGCAGATAAATTTTCCTCATCGCCGCCATCCCGCACACCACAGATGAAAATATCCATTTTATTTTTGTCCTTCTCGCCTGAACAACCCGTCACCCTACGCTAAATCAACTGAATGGTCAGATTACGCGCTCCAGTAGCCAATTTCTGTGGATGGTTTGGACTGCGTATGCGCCATGAATTAGGCAGGGGGCGGAAGATTATAAGTAAATATATACCGATATCTGAAGTGGTTCCACGAGTACAGTAATAAACCATTCAGGTGTACACCAAGTTAAGACCGGGTTTACGTACACATATAACGGTTCAGCAGGAGCGCGATAACTTTGCCAGGTAATTCTGGCGATAAGATATATATATACAACGTTTCACTGTTACCTAAACAAACAAGCCTAGCACATAGAGATAGGCAACGGAATATAAGTAATGAAGTCGGATATAGTTGAACTGGTCACGACTGACATAAAGTTTATGGAAATCAAATAAATATCAGCGTACAAAACAGTTAAAAGTGAGAGCGGACACTGCAAACCCACGCATCACATCAACTTAAGGAATAAAGGCGTACTACCGCAAATGTGGAAGTAGAACAAAGTTAAATTTCAAATTGGAATTCACACACATCTCGGATCTTAAACATGTACACCACAAAAGACTGAATGCCGCACATCCGGAAATCATTTTTAGTTCCAGAGCGTCAACAGCGCAGATTAGGTTGACCGGTCACTATTGTTAATTTTTGCAATAGTGTGAAGCAAGCTTCACACATTGATTACGCTGTTGGGGTGAGTAATTAGAGAAATATAGGGCTAAAGCACAATCTTTGTTTTCTGGGTCAAATTTCACAAGCCACAGCGTGCATCTGCCGATCAGTCTCAATCACCTTCTCTTTCCCCTGCGATAAACTGGGGCCACCGAATCGGAGGGGGATTATAGCATTCGTTTGGCTTGATAGATATGCGACTATAAGGAGAACGCCGAAAACCTTTTTAGCACACTCTGATGGGCGACGTCGTCCGCCAGGTGTACCAAATGAATTGGCGATGTATATCATTTTTCCTGCTTCATATCTGTGGAAGATATTGTATTCGAGCTTACTCAAGGGTAATTTTCCGTCTTTACCGAAAGCTCCGCAAAAATCAGGATGGGTGAAGGCATCAATCTCAGATGAATAGGTCCGGGAATTTAAAGTAGATCGCCTGAGGTGGGCTACCCTTCATTACACTGGGTATTGTGTATGGAAACCGTATAAACTCACGAATTCTTCAGCTTCCACGTAATGTATGAAGCAGTTGATCAGTAGGCGTAAGCAGGTGGCTATGAGTTTAAAGACGCTTTCAACGATCTATATATCCAAACGCAGGCTTTTTTGACAGGGCGCGTCCAGCCACAATGCCACAAGTTTGGTAACACGACAAGACAAACGGAGTGCGTGCAATCATCGAAGAAACAATGTATCGTGTCCGGCGGTATGGAACCGAACAAAAAATGCGTGTGTGCCATAGATTACCGAAATATTTGCCCCTGCCACCGGAACAGTCTGCCGGAAGATAAATGACCTCATGGTAAACACAGACACCCTTCCAATCACAGCGGTCAAAGCCGGCGTATCCAACGTGCTCTGGGTACCGTCTCACGAATGATCTTGTTCGTGACTGGTAGGTAATGTTACTGGTGTTGAACTGCTTGTTGGGCCAAAAGTTATGGGCGCTAACGCCGTGGAATATTGGACTAGACTGTTCACTTAAGAAGTCGGACGAATATTCGTTCACAGTCCAAGGTTTGCTGCGATAAGCGAAGGCGTCAACAATAAACAGAGTGATCTTTACGGGCCTAATTACTCTACGGAGTACAGGCCATGGCGGCAACTTCAAGCTGTGACACCTGACAAAATCGACAAACAACTAGATGGTCACTTCAACAGAAGTAATTAGCGGTGCACCATTTGGCAGACACAACAGAGCAGTCTGTAAACAGAAACGTGAATACTTTTCATCAGGTAACACTTTTGTACGGTACTTGGGAGTATACTCAGCAGTGAACTAGCACCGATCGGCATCGACGTCAACAAATCACTAATCATTCGCAGTAAAACCGTAACTGCCCCCTGGGAACTCCATATTTTGAGGCTTATTTAAAACGCCTTTACAGACTGGACGCCGTTCCACGATTTACACGCAGCCGGTAAACTGTCACTACCTGCTGCATTTTAGACCGTGTCATCTAAGGAGAAAATAACACATGGTTAAAATTCACTTTCTTTTGCCAAGGTCGTAGAAATGTCAAATTCAGACCGAGCAATGAGTTCCATTGCTTGCGTGTACCGCCTTTTTCAACGATCGTCATTCGTCCGCGATGATAGCTATATCGAGATTTTGTACGTTTGTCAGCCTCTGTGCATTCTCAACTTACTTTATAGAACAGTCGTAAGGAAAACAAGGGTGACATTTGGATCATCACAGGAATTCGTTAGGCATCGCAATGCTTTACTTAGCAAATCAGGTACGCAGTGGATGTGTCCACCTATGCATGAACAGGTAGCATTGGGAGCATTCACGAAGACACAATGCGAGCAATCATTTAAACCTATGAATTTAACCTTCTTTTGTTTTCACCAGACTGTGTGCAGAGATGTCATATTAGTGCACGGGTAAATTACATTTCAAAAAGGGGAAACACGCTGCAAGCAACCCGCCATTCTATTAAATGTTTCAGCGCCCGCTCAAAACGAGTGCACGTACCGATCACAAGGAGTCGTTCCCGGCAGATTTATCGGATCAGAAACGGCTACAGCTTCAACTACGCCATATGACTCAACAGATGCTGCAATCCACACCAAAACACATATCGCCACTTTGCACCTTCGGGCCTCACAATGTGATTCAGCATTTTCGTGACATCGAGTAGCAGCCGAGCGTGGCAGTGCACGGTCAATCATAGTTCGACAGCGTCCTGACCCCAACTCGACATTTTATACTTGGAATATCCCTCTGATTGCATTTATGAAGCAAGGATAGGGTACTACCGGATGTTTTCCATTTTGCAGGCCACTTCACTAGCATACAAGCATAAGAATGATCTAGAGTGTTGCCCTATGAATTGTGTAAAGATCTGACCCAACTCTACCCCTTTTAACTGTTTACCCCTTGTGTATTCTACCTCTCCTGTCTTTAATTGCCCGTTGTACCCTGACCCAAGTGTAGTCGTTTTATCGCATCAACCTGACATTTTTATTGAAAGTCAATTGCCTATTGGTGTAATATGTGACGAAACAAGGGCGCATAGATTGGGTCTGAATTGTTTAACAAAGCTTTCTGCCATGTTGTTAGCGCCATCTCAGTTCTTTTTTGTATAAGTCGTGTGTATAACTTACCGGACCGTTGGCTCATGCTTGTTTTTGTTAGTGCCTTTTGCAGGACTGTTGCTGGACCCTTATTTTGAGAGGACGCTGCCTCCAGGTGTCGCCAAGCTGCTCAAATTCGGTTCACCAGCGTGGCGGGCAATCAGAGTAGAAACGGCTGGCATGGTTGCTTCGGTTCTTTAATTGAGTGGTGCGTTCGGCATATATTTAGAGCTGGGCTAGTTCCTTTTGTTTCTGAGCTCCTTGGCTGCCCGGAAGAACCCCGTTGGGTATGGATGCCATATTATGTGATTGCTATTCAAATTTGGCTTACTCGGCGCCAAATCCTAATCCATTTCCCGGAGATGAATTGCCTATGGAAACTGTCGCACTGGTCACATGGCACAATTGATTGCATCGGCATCTGGAAACCTCCGAAGCGAGCAAACCCACGGAGGCGATCAGCAAACGTGGGTCAGTGTTCGCGCTTGCCGCAATGTAAGTACCTCGTGGTTGGATGGGTCCAAAAGCGACAAGAAACCTCCGGGGTAACTGGTGTACCGTGCGGCGTGAACACGAGTGGTAAGTCGCCCACTTTACCACCTGACCTTTCGCAGTGTGATATGCAATCAGTTTTACCACCGCCAAGGTTTTAAATTTTGTGTTCCACAATCAGAAGTAGTGCGTACATACATCTTATTTAGTACAACATGGTTATATATAAGTACAGCTGTCCTTCTGTTGCCTACAAAGCAGTATTTTCGATCGGATTCTTGTGATCTTACTTATCACAGATGAGTAAGTTTGCCATTTTTGCATGCCAAGAATGATGCGTTACGCAACTGGTGTTCATCACCGGCTTGCATTGCAGACACTGCTAAATGCGACGTCTGACAGTTACGCGAAAATCAGTTCCACAAGGAGAGCCTTCATCATTTCTTCATAAACACATTTTTATCGAAATTTTCCAGGTAACTAGTGTATGATGAATCTGCATTCCCTCATGCCACTGCCATCCTTTTGAATTGTGTTCAGTAGCGTGAACTTTTCCTCATATGTTGAGATGGATCATTCTCAATATTGACAAGGGGCGATTTCCTAAGGCCCGTGGGTTAGGCGAGTATGGTAACGCAACCTTTGCTAGAAGTTGCCGAAAGATTTCGGCGTTTACAAATGAGATGTGGTGTCGAATATCGAATCTCGAAATTAGGGCTTCTCGATTTTCGTACTGCCGAAAAAAATTAGAGTCCAAGACATGCCGTTGTACTGCGCCGCATGAAAACTGCCGACTAAAATGACACTTCGTTAGTAACCAAGTCCGCGTCTGGATGCGTTTTCGCAACGGGTCTCAAAGTAGTCCCGCTTGTCCCTATCCGTTTCCCATGAATTCGAGTGCGTTTATGGGAACAAGATAGGAGAGTGCTACCGGGGGAATATACAGATCGACCGTTTTCCAGTCTGGTTATCCGTTACACTTTTGTACCAATTTTTTGTAACGTAGAAATACCGGGGTACATCGTTCTTTCGAATTAGGAATTTCAGCGGTATTAATGTAAACGAAAACAGCAGAAACAGCCGTGGTAGATTGTCAGGTCGGAGATGCGAGTTTTCGAACGCTCGGCCGAATACCTCAACACGGGAAAGATACGTTCAAAAGCCTGCTGCGATCGGATCAAGAACAACGTGCGCGGCCGGATGAGTCATCGCTCGATTGGATCGGACCGACGGGCGAGGCAAGGCAGGCGAAATACGACAGACGGCCAGAACGGAGGCGTGGTTTTTCCAACATTTAGAGGAACATCTCGACACGATATTGGAATACGGTCAAGGCCAACATTGAGTGGATGGCGGACAGCACGAACAGCCGGACGAGCCATCGCGCAAGGAAATCGGACAAACAGACGAGGAATGGCAAGCGGGAAACCTCTCGATAGAAGGCGCTGATAACACATGTAAACCGGTCAGAAGTGCACACGACGTGAGAACGGAAACCTGGGGGTGTTGCGGGTTGGAATTATAACACATAAACGAGAGGGCGCGCGTTGCATGTGACTGGCGATTTGGACAATAGAGATTGTGCTTTACTGGACGCCTGTTCGCTACAATACGACTCACACAGTAGAAAATCGCGGTGGCGCCAGCAACATGGTGGCGCACAATTGCACGATTCAACTTCAGTTCGTGCACGCTAACTAATTTCCCTTGCACCCTACAGTTGTAACATGCAAGTCGGCCGTTTTTACTCTGAATGCACGTAGAACTCGCGAGTCAACATTGGGACAGGTGCGTGTTAGCTACAGACACATGATGGACGGCCCCTATCTGGTGTCTCGTTAACCCTTTGACGTGGTATCCCCTCTACTACATTCCGTCAGTTCTGTAACACTGTGGGCACTCATGTATGTCCGCAATTCACTGGTAACCATTGGTTCGCATCCGCAATAGATGTGTAGTATACATCGGGATGACGCCATCTCCCGAACCGGAAGTAAGAGCACTACTGATTTATCAGGTTGGTTCCAAAAGCATTTTGGTAGTGCCCTGTCTCCATAACAGTTCTAAAAATTGAATGCAGTCGGAGTGAAGATTCAATATTTCAAAGTTCGCCCCGGGTCCACATATTGTATCCGGTCAACTGAACCTGCGTTTGGTGACCCTGGGGGAGAAGTTTGTGCATGTGTCCGTAGGGTACATGGTAAGCACTCGTTTTCCCGCGTTTCAGAGAAAGAGCAGGCGCTCAAACTGAGTGTCCTGTATATTTCAACGTCAACCGAGCACATCGACGAAGAATTTCGCGTCACAAATTAGACACACGTCAAAAGTGATCGCTTCAAAATAAGAAGCATCAGAGCGTCGCCTCGTCGTGGAAGAAATCGAGGAAATTCGACCAAGGCTGGTCACGAGAACCGCATTCTCCGGAATCACTCGGTACAATTATCAGACTTGTTTGGACCACTCAGGTTCACTTGTTTATTCTGTGTCCCAATTAATTCCGATTCCCTACATTGGTCGATAGCTAACGTTTGAATCATTTGTAACCACGACCAGCATAGACGCAAATCAGCCAAGTTCGCTTGCCCAGTCTGTGCTTCAGTTCGTTCCCATCCACTTCACCAATCGGTGAGTAATTACTAACTTAACCAAATCTGTTGTCAGGGTAACTGTGTTCGGTTTCGCCGGCGTTTTCACAAGCGATCTTTGTTGGCTTTTTTCATGTAAGCATCAATTTCACTTCGGTTCCGCACTTGTGACTTGCATGCCGTCGGTTCTTACTGGGTGTGGTTCTCCCCGTATTCCGCGTTCCTAAGTGGTGTATGTGGTGCCTTTTTGGACAAGGATTGTGCCGTGTCTGTGTTGTATCGTAAGTCTGAAAGCAAGCCAGGAGTAAGGAACGTACAGTAGTATGTATGTACTCAGCTCAATAGACGCACACGAAGGATATTAAGTCAATGAAAGAGTTAGAATTGAACCAAACATAGTTGCGACGTATCACGCGAACGTTCGTAGCCAATCAGATACGAGGTGGAATTTCTGACCTTGTAGGGGACGTACACACACAACGTCAATCCCCTTCGGTGTAGTATACCAGAAAGTCAACAACAGAAACGGCACACACTATGTCCAACGTGTGCAGATCGAAACGCAAAAGTCAGTCTCGCAAAACGGAAGAAGTCACGCGTTAACAGGAAACGTGTATTAACAACAACGCAGATACCGAGAGATTGTTCTACAACGTGTCCTTGTCCATATCCATACATACAGGGTTCCACGGTCCGGGAATTCCCACCAATCAGACGTGACCTGACGCGCACTGACCGCGACATTTGGCAAGGAACACCTTTTCTTCAATTATACTACGGTTCTTAAACATCGCATTAAAAGCCGCAATATAACCCACTTCCTGAAAATGAAAAATATTTTGCTACTTAACTGGTGAATGATATCTGCCTAGATGTACATTATTTCGCAATTCATCTACTAACAAGCAAGCAACCACAACAGCAGCCATAGCGAATTCCAAAAATACCATGCGGTAAGGACGTTTTCAATTAACTGCCATTTAACACGAACAACCATGATACAGATTTCGGCGATTTCAATTTCTGCACCATGTACCGAGGTAACAAAGCGGAATGTGTCGTAAACTCATTTTCACCCCAAGATAAGTGAAAACCTCACGGTCTACGACCAGCACTCAGGGTTTTTGCCTGGACCAAACTGGTTGAATCTTCTAAATTCCTGAGCTTCGGTTACATCTTTGGAGCCCTGTGAATAGCCCCTTATCTGAAATGGGACGTAGCATGAAATTGATCTTCCTACATAAGATCTGAACATAGAACACTCTCCAGGATGGGATGGGATATATTCCAGAAACACTTACTGGGCATGGATACCCTGGAAGATTTATAGATAGAATTTTGCATTCCGGTACCTAACTAGAACTCGTCCAGACAGCTGAGAAAAGCCGGTTTTCATCTGTCTCCCATATAAGGGTCAGACTAGCATTGAACTAGTTAGAAGCAGACTTTCAAAAGCGGTCAAGACTGCCTACCCTGAAGCGAGACTTATCTTGTCGTTCAACACATGCCCGGTACTGGTGCCACACCTTGGGGATAGTTTGCTAACGCTCTCTTTATCTCACCTGTTGTTGTTAAGCCGGTTACGTTGGGAGGACCACAAGGCGGCTATCGGAGAGGAGTCTTGAACACCTACCGAAATGGCTTCGCATCAGCCAGCTCAAGGCCTTTTCCAGTGCAATCCGCTCCCACTCAATCGACATTGGCCATCGAATAAATCCGGATGAAACGTTCCGAGTCATCTACAAGTTTCGTCAGGCCTTCTCCGAGGCTGTCAGAATGCAACTCTTATCAACAGTTGAGGCAATTGCCGTCATACCAAACAACCACTGCCTTTGTGTTCAAAAGCAATTCGTACAAACCCTCCACCTTCCCTGGCCAATCACTTCATATTCAGGTGGAACCCAGACAAGCGTAAACCGCTTGACATCGGTGAACGCATATCTCACAACTGGCACATGTAACACCTAAACACTCACCAGAACCCCCACTAACTTTTCCCCAGTAGACGGTAACCCGTGCCACTTCCCGATTTTTAAGGTCCTGTTTATTTCGTTATGAAGTCACATATAACCCGCAATTATTTCCATGTAAATGTAAAAGCCCGATGAGAATGACCGAACACAGGTGTTTGCAAGAGTGACTTCTTATGATTCCCTAAAGCAGTCAACGCACACCTCACAAAATTGATACATAGTGCATAATTGATCAACACTGAACGGTTCATCACTATTCGAACACAAGAAGCTCCTTCAAAGGAAATGCATGTACGCCGTCACCACATTAGCCAATGATATTTTGGATCTCAGCACCAAATGAAGGTTAAACTAACTGAGAGCCGGTCAGGACAAATATTAGAAGGCCCGGATCATTCCTGTCACAGAACCCAACGATCTTCATGTTCTTGGAAGATACCTCTGAAATATCGCCCTATATTCACATATATATGATTTTATTGCCTTTTGACGGCAGAGCTCACTACTTACGGGTAATTTCCATCACTGTAGCTGACGGAAATTACCCATGGGAAATAAAATCTGTCGTGTTACAGCAATAAAATAGGACACCATTGTGAATCGGGTGATATTCTCGTGGCATCTCCCAGGAATTTGAAAATCACGAGAGCTAAAAAGTATTGTTTTGGTCTACCGAAATTTGGTTTGTACTTCATTTGACGTCGAGATCAAAATTATCAGTGGTGGGTGTTGTACCGGTACAGGTGTGTTATCCTGTGAAGATATGTTTCATGTGTGGTTAATAGTTGATCGTCGCCTGTTGATGTATGATATGTAAATCTGATGTGATATGCGTTGATGCTGATTCCATCGGCCTAATGCAGGGAATTCGATTTCATCTTACATTCTATTGTAAGTAATGGATTACTTACACGGCTCCGAAGATGTCCTCAAGGAGCTGGAATATGTGTGAAATAACGAGTTCAGAATTTGCCTTGGTAGATACATGATGGATTACAATGTTTTGTGCATGCTTGGACCAAGCGAAAAATTAGGCAGTAAACGCTTAAAATGTGGTAATGTGAATGTCATTGCTGCTGAGTTCACGTCGTAGATGGCGTTCCGATGTATGAAACGCAGGCGTAAGATCCGTGGATTACGACGTGTTCAGCGAGTTGAATTCTCATAATTCCACTGCGCAGTCCTCGCGATACATATCGGCAATCACGCTTCAACGTGGTTAGGAGAAAGAACAGGTTGGTTGTTAGTTCTTGCACAGTGGAGCACAATCACGACATAACTGCCTTGCTGTACGATGCGGATCTAACGAACCGTCGATTAACTGCGGATTTTATAGTAAGTATAACGACCATGGATATATTGCAACATCCATCATCAGTTGAAACTGAAAACAACAAGTAAGTGGTCTTGTGCACACTGATGTTGCAGAAAATTTGCCGCAAATCCTTAATCATATGGAGGAAAACAGCGTGCTGCGTGCCACCAAGGACGCCAATAATGGGTACGCGCACATATTTCGCACGGGTGCAGCAACTGCAGTTATTCAGAAGTTTCCCTGATATCATAAACGTCGATGCCACGCATGGTACCAATTGATACAAGTGGGTCCTCCATCACTATCACTTAAGTGCATCCAACCTTTCAGGTAGCAAAATGGTACGGGGCCAGCGCGGCAAACGGCCGGTATTGGGAGAAATTCCCGAGCAACCCTTTCTTATCTTTTACAAAATCGATTATTCCAGTGAAATCGATCTAGCTATTGATTTGAAAAACTTTCGAAGCTTCTCAAGCTCTCGTTGACTAATTTTTGAAAGAAATCCGAGAAATGGAGCGAAACTATATTCTCTCTTTTTAAATAACCATCTATTAGGCCCGTCAACACATCGCGCAATTAAATCCCTCTGCCACGACCATTATACCCGTTTCACTGTTAACCTGATCACTTCCGTATGGTCTACCGGAAACCGTAGTACACAAAGGAAAAGAAAGGGAAATTGGATGGCAGAGGAAGTTGCAACGATGAGCAAGAAACGGTTTATCTCCACAAACAATCGAGATAGGGCAAAGTGAAACCTAACAGTCTTACAGTATTTCTTCGATTTATTGCAATAATACTACAGACCTTCGCCAGTTCATACTCGGTAGTCCTAATACACCCTCCTAAACTCGTACAATGTTCGAACAAGAACCATGATAGTAGAAGTTTTATGGGTGTGTTGGAAACTCTATATCTCCGTAGATAATGGATATGGAGCGAAAGCAAAATAGCCACCTAGAAGCAACCTCTCTATGTTGTACGTGTGAATGCGCAGAACGGGCCAAACACCCACGTGATCTTAAGCAACAGCAAAACCGCTCGAATTACTCGACACTTACCTCGGCGACCGCGACAGATTACCGACTAATAATGCCTGAATTTATGAGTTCGTTCAAACAGATGTCACCGAATTTACCGAGATAATGATTACTTGAGAAGTTTGTTTTTAGCATTTTACTCGTTGCCCATAAAAACCCGCGGGATACCGGCACATCTCGGCGGGCAGTGTGATATGGGTACGGGTCGTGATGCTGTGACTGCAGGGTGAACATAAGCTGACCAGCGAGCGTATACATCATCGCTCCCAAATTTCAGTGGTTCCAAGTTAAATGTAGGGATGATCATAAACACTCGCACTCACCAAATGTCGGCACCTGTTTCACAGAATGTAGGAGGCACCAGTTCAGGAAAAATGGTTTACACATTATACTATGCACGGCTCATTAACCAATCGCTGCTAACCACTTCCATCTACCAAGTCACAAAACTTCAGCTGTCTCGCCAAAATACTTGTGGTGCACAGAGCAGATACAAGCTCACAGTCGACTGATCGTTGGCTGGAACGTAGAGAGGAACCTTCAAAGAAGGGACACTCAAACAGCGAACACACGAAACAACGGCCATTATTCACGCTCTTCACAAAAGCAAGGCAACGGAACGCAGGGAAAACAAAAGCACAGCGAACAGCGTGTATCGGCCACTTGTCGCTATATGCACTTCATATAAAAACGGATTTTACGGAATGGAAATGTTCGGGGAGAAACTACGTATACAAGAGGAGCTCGGGGGATGTCGTCATTAACGAACGGTCGGTCTATTCATTTGGAATATCTTTGCAACCTTCTTCTGCATCGATCCCTGGAATAGGAGCAAAGGAAGAAAGTTAACTAACGAAATAACAAGTGTGGCGTGTTTCAGCTGGAATTTAGCCGCAGGAAGTGAATGCTCTCTTCGGTATACCGTTAATATATCAGTTTGGAATATCATGTGAGTGATTATGGACGAAATATTTAGGAAATTATGAAATGCGCCTATTGTGCTGTGGAGAGTTTTTGTCTTAATGCACGAAGGATTTTTATCAAGTAAACGGAGGAATTGCGCTAATTTAATAGTGAAATAAGTTGACGAGGTAGATGAAGTTATGTGAACTGGTAGATAGAAGGAGTTAGCAACGAATGGGTGATAAACATGCACCGTGTAAGTTGTACATCATTTTTCTTCGACTTGTGCCAACGATATTCCCTGAAATAGGTGCCGACTGTTGATAAGTTTGAGTGTTTATGATTATCCCCACTTGTAACTAAAAACCACTGAAATTTGGAGGAGTCGTTGGCAAGTACATAAGGCTGTGGCTGATGACCTCCAAACACGATGCGGGCGAAAGTCGGCGTAATTTGCTCAGCGTATATGCTGCTCAACGTAATCGAGCGTAAGCTGCTTTGGCATTATGGTAACAAAGAAATCGGCGAGTGTACGCGGCCATATGACCACATTAGAGAGGGAATATTATGTTTTCCAAAAAGGAAAAGATTGCTCAACGGGAAGTGAAGCATTGTACCGCATGAAGCCTTCCTGGGAGACCGCTCGACGATCAACCTGCCTGCACCCTACAGGCAAAACGCCACGACCTATGGTTGGACACACTAACGTTTGTGCTCGACCGTCAGCCTACGTGCACCCCACCGTCACGATGCGTGGAAGTGATACTGAATTGTCGGAATACGTTTATTATATACATATATGTTACCATTATCTGGGATATATCCGAATTCATGGAGCCTCCTTGCTTTTGGTTCCGCTTCCATATAAATCCTCTTCTGGCTGTGTACGCTGGTCTAAACTAAAGCGGTATGTAACATAATAGGTGAGGTATCACTTACCGTTGTCAGGAATGTCCCTGTCGTCATTTGCCAACACTTTCACTCCGACCCACTTGCGTGGGGGAACAACGCGGAACTGATCTCCAGAGATATCATGATGATTAGTGGCGCTGCGCATGGTCTCTGTTTGTGTTTCAACGTCGGAGATGACACACCGTTTGAGGCCGATGCAACTGAACCAGCATAGTTAATGAAATCACGACGTAACTGACGAGGAGGTTGTAACTGCCCGGTGCAGAAGGGGCAGTGCGATATACCAACATTATTCATGCACTCCACGTGGAAAAATGGCTGGTCCCCATCGCACCGACAACCGCTCCTTTTAACGGGGTTACCACAATATCCACAGGCACCCCCATGTGAACATTCTTCTCCCACCTTGACTGTTTTGTATTCCAGGACGGAAGAAGGGGGAAGTCTGTGTGTGTTAAAGCCGCCTTAGCTGTCCCAATGGACTGATGTGTGAAAGCTGTAACAGCCATGAAAATGCGGCTTCCTGTCCTGGGGTTTATATCATGCAGTTTGGCTAACCCGTGATGAAACATTTTGTAATCCAGTAGAAGTGCATCACTACCGGCGACTGTGATTTCTTGGCGGAACATACTGTTTTGGGGGAAATTGTATTCAGCAAGCCATCGTCGATGGATTGGGAAGCGGCCTAGAGCAAATGCGGCCACGGTTAGCAGCAAGATACTGTATGTATGGAAGTGCTTTTTGAATACGGGAGCATATAAATACGTGGTGACCACATGGACTTGTAAAAATTGCACTCACAAGTGCCGTCACTGATGTTCACTCTATACTGTGTGCTCTCGTGACTCACCCGAAACAACCAACTGATGTTACATAAAGTACGGTCAACTTGAACTCGCCCAACAGTTTGAAGTGCAGCAGGAGAGCATGTCCCTTGAGATGCTTTAGCACAAACTGACTGGCGAACGTTGTCAGCCGAGATAGTATGTTCTTAACGTACATGTCTACGCTTACCACCTCCCGGCGGTCACAACTGTAAATGCACTGCATCCCAAACTCCCGCATTAGCTACTCGCAGTGAGACCAAATTTTACTAATGGCCGTGGCCAAGAGATCTCTGGGGTGAGTGCGCATCTTTATTCACCCATTCGCACTCTAAGAAGGTTGTTCGTTATATTTTCGAAGTGAACAACACCCGACTGTGCATGGATGACCCACTTTGATCTTATATTTAGTCAGTTACACAAAAGTAGTCCAAATGTTCGCGGGATTATTGCAACATCCCGGTTGGACCTTTAAAATGAGTACACAAAGGAGATCACTCACTCTTCAAAGTTGTTGCAAGTAGCCGTGCGTTGAAACAAATATCGGCTTCTTTAAGAATTTGTCTGAATGGTTTATTACATCAACTTACATGTTTCCTCATAGCATCCGGAACATGGAGGTAACATAACATTATGTTGCACCCAAAGGCCACTCGTGCTGCTCGCATTTGGGCCGCCATCTTATACATCAAAAACGTTCTGACACGTATGTTTTTCTCCATCACCTCCTGGAGTGTTTCGAACAAATGACGTGGGGATGCGTATTTCTCGCTTCGTACATAGACACACATCGAGGGTCGTCCACGACCATGCCGTCTGTAAACATGAATTGATACAGCTTCACTCTACAGGGGCGAATATGGAGCGATGGAGGACCTACTTTTGGCGGTTGATTCATTCAGTGGCATGGACGTTTACAACATCAGGGAGGCGTCTGACTAACTGCAAGCGCTCTCTGCTTGCAGAACATATGCGCGTGTACATCAGTGAACACTAACCCACTTACTTATAACTGGCGGTTTCAACCGATGTTGCAAATATCCATGGTCGTTATATACCCGCCATAAACATCAGCAGCATACTGCTTTAATTCAGCATTTCGCGTGTTGTACTTGAGAAGATGTCAGGAGTCGTTTACTTCACTGTCGGTGAGCCGACTAATCGTTCGATGCGAATCGTACAGCAAGGCAGTTAGTCGTGATTGTGTTCCAATGTGAAAAAGCCAACAACCAACCCGGTATTTCTCCTGACCACGTTAAAGCGTGATTGGCAGCATGTATCGCGGAAATTGTGTAATGGGAAATATGCGAACTCAACTCACCGAACACGTCGTAATCCACGGCTTTCACTCGTAGATCGCTTGTATTTTATACAGCCGAACGCCATCCACCACGTAAACTCAACGGCAATCACACTCATATTTTCATGTTTCAAAAGTCCACAGCCTGATTTCCTGCTTGAACCAAGCACGCAGAGAACCTTGTGATCCTCCATGTACTTATATAAGCAACTTTTGAAATCGCTGAAACTAACAACTTCCCGAACCTCAAAGACGTCTTTAAACCCCTGTAAATAATCCATTACCTAAAACGGAATATAGGATAACGTCGGTCAAGTATTCATCCCAGGTGAAAAAATTCCTCACAGCACAGTGCTTTCACATCATCGCAACACCTACCATCGCCAATTTCGATCTCGGCGCATAATGATGGACAAACCAGATCACGGTCAACTAAAACAAATCGTTACAACACTCGTAGTGCCTTCGGCCATGGAAATCAATGATTTTGAATTTCCTGGGCGATACCACAGAAACATGGCCCGAAATTCAATGAGTTTCCATTTTATTGCCATTAAACGGCAGCTTTCACTTCCTTAGGATAATTTCCATCCGTGTTTCAGCTAATACAGTTTTCGTCGTTAAATTAACGCGACTCCCCAGCGTCCTTGAAAATCTATTACACATTGAAACAGATGTATTTTCCACAGCACAATAGATATATTTCATATTTTCATGGAATATTCATTCTACTTCTTTTCAGTGGATGTTCCAAACTCATACATCAACGGTATACCAACGTTGGCATTTATTCTCTGCGGATACTTCTCCGCACTGCAGGTTTTACTGTACCGCGGTTAAGATAACCTTGAATTAATATTTTAAACAAGTTCAGATATCTTTATGTGATTTCTACTCTGTTTGCTACGTATTTGTTCTTTACCTCCCACCAGGTATACCTATTCACAAAACGTCCCCCATTCCCGTTAGGCAGAGTCTTCTTTTGCGTGCGTCGCGTTTGCCATGGACTCTTACGATGTAGTGACAAACCAGCCAGTGGTTATCGACACTGTAAGTTTTGTATTGCTCATTGGCTATTCACATGGTCTGCTATGGTTCTAGTTTCCCACTTCTTAACATTTTTGACGACTTATACACACGGTAATTTATATACATGACGGTTGGGTGTCAATTGGCTTAGAACACTTTCCTTGATCGTTTACGCAGGAGCGCTTTATTAGGCAGACAACGAATCGGTTATGTTCATATAGGATGTCACTCATGCAACCGGTTCTCGCCTGCTGCATTCTACGTCGGTTTTCTAAACTTGGAAACGACCCTCAGGTGCATGAATGCAACCGTTTTGTAGACAAGCTTCCACTAATCAAACAATTGCTTTGTTCTGCAAATCTTTACTTCACACTTACGGAGACCCGGCTTTTGAGCTGGCTAACCAGTGTGCCGCGCGGAGTTTGGCAGTGTGAGCTCACACTGCCAAACTCTGCGAAACTTTGTGAAAGTCCTAGGACTCTAGCTCCGGTGAATTAGAAGATAACAAACAGCGATGTACTCCATATATTGCCACGACAGAGGAAAAAGTAATTGTGCAGATAGCGAGCGTCCTGCTCCCAACGCACGAAACAGAAAAGTGAAGGATTTCCGTATTAGTGGAAATGGGGCTTATGATTAGGTTAAATAAACATGCATTAACAGGAAGTGCCAAATTTTACAACACAGTATCAACAAAAATCAAACCATTCTAAGAGGTCGCTACATCAAGGGAAGAACAGGTGCCCGTGCTGTATTTCTTGACCTGAGTCTCACCACCCACGGTCGTCGACTCAGTGATTGGTACACCGGTGCCAGGCCGATTATCCAAGTTCCTGAGGTCGGTACGATTCTTCTTCTGATATCACACGGATGTCAGCTTTTCTAAAATTCAATCGTGAAAAACCGGTGTAGCACCGCTTTCCCTATATACAGTGTCAATGTAGGTGTAGCTACTTTTGCCAAAGAGATAGACGTCTAACAAGGCCTTAAATTGCGTCATTGAGCAAGCACTAACAACAGTTGGCAAAAGACTATTCCAATGGGTGACCTTTCTGTGACGGAAAGAAGTTGTCTGACATGTTTGCGGTCTCCTTTTTAAAAAAACTATTGTGATCTCTCAGCCCATTTGAGCCTGCGAAAGTGAAGGCTCTCATCATCAGCCCCTCTGTAAAAAGAAGGAAAGTAAGAATGAGGTCTCCTGGGGAGTCTTCGGTGTTCTAGAAGATGAAGACTAAGGATTTAGAGCCGATATTCGTACGAAACATTACGAAGACCTACGATTTTTGTCGCGGCTCGCTGTATCCGCTCGAGCACATTTATGTTTTTCTCGAAGCCAGAATAAACAACTGAGTTAGCGTATCCAAGCAATGATCGGACAAACCCGGTAAACAACTTGGAAAGCCTTCTTATCACTTGAAGGTAACGTCTGTTTAATCCTGCCTAGCATAGCGAATCCGTTTTTGGCCTTTTCGTGATGGACCATCAAGGACAAATTAGACGATAGCCATATACCCGGGTCTTTTTAAGACTCACCTCGGAAACACGCACCTCCGTTTGTGCATAATGTGTTACAAATACGTTGCCAGAATCATCTTCAAGAGAAATGTGCACATTTATCGTCGTTGGTGGGAAGACACCACTCCACTGATGATTCCTTAACTGCGTCGAGGTCAGCTTTCAAAGTGCTGGGATCATGGAAGTTCCAGATTTTCAAGTCATCCACATAGAGAGCAGAGTGACTGGAAATCCCCTCCTGCAATTCATTTATATAAATTGAAAATTGTAATGGACACTGAGGTAGGTGTAAGGAAGGAGAAATCACAGCCGGCTTTAACACGTAAGGTTCTGTCATTGAGAAACGAGGCGATCCAGTGGTGAATATCGCCTTCGATGCCATATGCCTCCATGTTCTGTAGAATTGGGCCGTGTGGTACCTGGTCAAACGCTTCAGCGAAGTCGAAGAAAGTGGCATCTGATATAAGACGGTGGTCTCTAGCATGCGTTATGCCTTCCTTAAAAACAGCGTGTTCGTTACACTTATTTAGTAAGAATCTGTGCTAAGATACGGAGGTGAGAGTATTGTCTAAAAGGTGTTCTAAGACTTCTCGTTTGAGTAGACGCTGTAAGATTCTGCACGGAATACTCGTTAGGCTGATTGGTCGATAGCTGACAAAAGAAGGCCGTTCACTCGACCTATAAAAAGGAATGACGACAACCTCTTTCCGTTCCTTGGGAAGGATACCGGCAGAAAGGGGCGACATGAAAGTCAGTTTGACTAGTACAAAAGACGCCTCCTTTGGTACTCTGAGATGAATTAAAACGATTAGATTTGAAAATCAAATCCTGGACGTCGTACATGGAGAATTCTGCATGTAAAAGATGCTGTCTGAATATCGGTGGGGATAGACACTGGGGAATTGCTGATGAGTCAGAGCTGCCAACATCGGCGTACTGATCCTTGAGCAGTTTAGCAACGATTCTTGTTTCGGATGTGGTTTCACAGTCCGATTGCCGCAAGAACAGGAACTCTAGCCCTTTGTTAATTGTGCTGCTGTGTGAATTCGATTAGCTGTGAGCGTCCAAGACATTCCTGGTGAAGTCTGTATAATGTCTGCCCACGTTCAACACGCCCAACAATGGCGACCTTGAAGGCGTGGAATGTTCCCAGGATGTTCAAAGTTTCTGTCATCTAATAATCATGGGTAACTTCAGTGCATTCAAGCTAATCCGGTCATCACTGTTCCATTTTAAGGAAGGATTCCCTGCCTCCTTACCGATGTTCATACGATGGTAATCATGAACCCATTTCAGTGTCCCATTACGACATTGTTTCGGTCAAATCCCATATCCCTGCGTGACCTACTTTTCACAATTGGGAACCGCCTAACAGAAAAGTGGTAATTAAACTTTATTCAAACCGGTCTTAACGGTCTGAAGGACTGTCTCGGCTCTCTCCTTGTACGTGATTCTACAAACCAGGACTGTCGTGTACTTTAAAACACGATAACCCAAACAAGGACTTTTCCAACTGATTCATGTGACCAAAGCCTCAGAATAAGCCCTTGAGACAGCGCCTTGTCAATTGACCTTCTAATGTTGGCGAGCACCGTGTTCATAGAATGCCATTGGTCAGCAGATTTCACTCATCTTTCCTTTGCGTTAAAGGAGTTGGCAAGGTAGGAAATGTCCTGCTTATATTCACGCTGTGCCGGACCTAGTGGGTTATGACCTGTTAAGTGACCCTCTATCTGGTCTCTGATTAGACGCTCATGCATTTTCACTACGGTGTTAGCGAAGTTAGCCATGCGGCAGTTACTCAACCGAATTCTGTTCCCTTTCTTGAAGATTAAGCAAGTGGTCCCTTCCCGCCTTTGCGTTCGCTACAGGCTGTTTAGTCTGTCTATAAACTGTCATCAGTGGAACACACAGACACGAGTAAATTTATGGGGCAGTTTTGAATATAGTCCTTTCCGGCTGGTCGCTTTCGTGGAATCTAATAACCCCAATTACTTTAAAACTAGATTCTCGGACACGTTGACATCATACAAGAGCTGTCATTCTAAAACCCTAGGTTCTAGTTCACTAACTTACTCAAAAAGGTGATGCAAAGGAAGCAATGCAGTGACTAGCCAGCAAACAAGCTTATAGACATCGGATTTCCTGGAGATCCGCTTGCGCCTGTTAGTATTGTGGTCGCTTGCGGTTGTATGTGGGTTGATATACTGTCAGATCGCTCATAGTGAGCATTAGGTTGTATTCTTCGTGCTTTTCTGTGTTGCTATAGCATGGTCTCATTCCCGCGACTTATCCAAGTAGAAGATCTGGAGACGGCCTTGGGTATCTTCAAGGAAATGTTAGATTTAAATCTGTGCCGTAGCTTCTCCATTTTTCACTAGGTTACATCCAGCATACTCTGTTATGAGATTTCACAAAATGGTTCCGATGTAGTGGATCCCACTAACTCAAACATAGGCTGTCTGTGTGTTAGGTCTCAAATTTGAAGTGGCTGACAAACACTCGAAACTCAAGGCCACATTGTCACCGGATCGAAGTGGTTGGTAGCATACTACGTCAGACACGAAGTTTTCGGCTGTCCCGCCTACCAATTTGAGTGCCAACAATGTTTGGTTAACCGCCAAGCCTGCGGGTTCTCGAACCAGCCGCCTCAACAGCCACCTAAGAGATAAATCAAGGAGTTTGTTGGTAAAACTTATTTATATATTAAAGCAATACAGTGATTCTCAGCACTTCTCATGAACGTTGGATTTCCAACTGTTAATCTGTTTACTCAAAGAACGGCTAAGCACCCCCAACACCGCGATAGGAAACTACCACCATGAGCCGCATTTCTGATGTAAATGTGATAATCACAGCGAGCTCCTCAGCTGTATCATTACTAGCAAAAATATACCCAGGTTATCACCGACTTTAAGAGCTACTTGTTATTCGTTACCAGAACTTCGGTCCTCTCTGTAAGGTGCAAAATCTGACAGGTTCATTTCACTCCTTGAGAACAGAAATACCTTGGTGACGTTACCGTGTAGGTACGCCTATCTGTTACATCTTATTTCCCTGGCCGTGCACCTTATTTGTAATTACTTAAGGAAACTCAAGGCCTGGAGATCAAGGTCCTGAATCATCAGCAACGGTTCCAGATGGATGGAAGGTAGTTTGCTGTGGACAATTCGGAGGCCCTCCAACTCCAGTCTCTGCCCTCCGATTCCACTCCAGACTGCCGGATCCTCAAGAAATGCATCGCTTTTTTTCCCATAAGCAAGCGACAAGTCCTCCTGCGCACTGATACTTGATCAATTTCACTTCATAATGAGGCGCAAGAAGGCTTTGTACTCCTCCGGGATGGGCGAGACCATCGTCAAAAGCATGAGCCTCGCATCATGCTATCTCATTAAAAAGTAAATCGGTGAATCATCCCTACAAGGAAATCGTGTGGTAAAACTACCTGTGCTATATTCAGCCAGCATGTGACCTCTAGAATGAGTAAAATTGTTGTATCGTGTTGGCCTCAAATCCCATACAACCACGTCAGTAAAAATTCAGGGATTGGCGACGAGATTTTGGGGCAAACCGAACCAGCACGTAGCCAGTGCAAAGCGGGTTACAATCATTACCTGTTTTATGGGTCAGTGGGACAAGCCAGGAGTTGTCGCAATGCAAAGAAGGGTGCGTGTGACGACGGGATTGTGCGCTAGATGTTTGTCATTCCTAACAAAGGCTATCCATCCGTCTTCGAGTAGTTGCTGTCTAATATACTGTTTCTATGTACAAGATTTTTCTACATTCTCAGGGTCCGACACGATCTCCTATGCTGTACTAAACTGTTCAATCAGTTTGTTGGTTGGTGGCGCTTGTAAACTTCTCTCATTGCCCTGCGCAGAGACGGCTGGATTGTTTAAACAAAAAACTCGGAGCTGCCTGAACACGTCGGCATTTTCCCTTCTTTCCGGTCTTGTTGCTTTCCGTAACGTCCAACGTGGCATCCTGTTTCTATCACACCTCTCCACTCAACCGAATTAACAGAGATCATGGCACCCCTATTAATCAGAAAGACGGCACACTGGTTAATGTCGTCGTTGTCTTATTATGGCTGCTGAGATCGGTGTCCTTTATTCGGACTCATATGACGACCTTCACTATTGAGTGTCTGGCTGATGTTATTCGCAAACAGTGCATAAGGGTTAGGTTGCAGTCCTGCATATCGTTGAGTGGTACCACATACTACAGTGGTTGCACCACCACAAATACCAGTACCTGTCACAAATCAATGTAGCTCGTCACAGAAGTGGATGCACTAGAAATCACAATCTTCAGAATAGTACCATTTCTTGTTCTTATCCCTACGGCTACACAGACGGATGAATATGTTGGCTGTCTAATCAATAGTCACCGGTGACACCGCAGCGCCGGATCTAAACGAGGTCGACGACGAGAGGCAATAGCTGGCTGAGAATGTAGAATGAACTCGGTTGCACTAGCTTGAAGAACCTGAGGCTTCCCTTCGTCGGGTACGCGCTTTCTTCTAGGTCTACTTGTGTGCGACAAAAATAGTGTCGTTTCAAGTACTAGGAACTGCGTAAATAGTATCCAGCTTATAAGAACGTCTGGGAACCAAGTGTATTTTGGTGCTTCTTCATCAGGCTAGCTACGACATCTAAATGGGATAACCACTTTTGGGTTCGTTATCAGTGTAAGATGGTTGGAGATTTGAAACTTTTTTAGTTACGCAACAGTTAAAAGGTCGGCTGATCAAACTAAGGTTGAGTGCCAAGGTAGCAATCATGATTGGCTTGTTTTTTCAGTCCGGGTACAATCCCATTGCCGTGGAAAATGCCACTTTTAACGAAATACCATTGAGTGCAGGTGGATGGTGATGGCTTCGGCGGTCGTCATCGCAGCCTGTTTTGATTATACACCTCGAACCCCATTGGTCTGATGAAGTGGTTCTTTTGGATTGTCGGAGTGGTTCACATACACTAGGTATGCATATATGAGGTTAGCCGTGCTGAATGATGCTCCGGGTGCGTTCAGATAATCACCGCGTTATGCTGTTTATGCCACTCGTCCCACAGAAACAAGGGAAGTAATACACACTGCAGGTATGTATACTTTTAAACCGGGAGTACAGAATCAGTGTGAAATTAGAGTGCACATTATTGAGCTGCAGACAGTTCTGTTGATTACTGCGCCACGTTTGCTGTTTGTACTCCTAAAGGTATAATCATTTTTAAAAGATAGTGGAGTGAACGTATCTTTTGTCGGCGGTGTGCAGTTTATCTAATTTTGCTTCACTCATTGCACGTTTGTATGTAACTCGTTCGGGACAGCCGCTTGCAGAGAGTGAATCACTAAGACAGCTTTTGGAGGCCCAGCGAACCATACACGGTTTATTTTCTGCTTCATGTACAGGCTAGAAATTAGCGTCTTGTTCTAAGTTGATTTACGGTACGTGTTTCGCTTCTTTCTAACTGACCACTAGTACCTCCACGTGGCTCACACTCAGTGGCAAAACAAATAATCTTGTGAACCGAATCGAGCCGCTCCAATATGTCGCCTGGGATTGCTGCCTCATCTGATTTACGTGTATTACCACCTACGTAGCACCAATAAAACTTTATTGGTTTAGTCTGTGTAGTTAAAGAATCACTCCCGAGGTTTCCGACAAAGATATCAGCCAATAATGAG
This sequence comes from Paragonimus westermani, assembly GCA_008508345.1. NCBI lineage: Eukaryota > Metazoa > Platyhelminthes > Trematoda > Plagiorchiida > Troglotrematidae > Paragonimus > Paragonimus westermani. Next base: position 139,122 of record QNGE01001543.1, read on the forward strand.
TCTAATGTTGGCCGCATTGCTGCCGGTGAATCTGCCGAAAACCTGAAATCGAATGCTGTTTTGCAACTGCGTAGCCGTTATGGTCCGTCTACTTGCATTTATGCGCTGATGTGGTTGCTTTCTTTATAGTCGCCCATTTATTTTTCTGAGATTTATGTTAGCACCTATAGAGATTGAATCAAGAAAGATTGTTCAATCCCCTGATGTTTAACCCTCTCTTGATTTCAGCAGATTTGAACGACTCACACTGTGAACTGCTAGTTTTTTATTTACCAGTTCTCATATATCAGTTAGATACGCCACAATTTGTGTGATATAGGGAATTACATGTCCAAGATCAGTAACTGGGGTGTTCCACTTTTATAGACTTCAGGCGAACCGTTAAGGCTGGAGATGATATCCACTGGTCCGGTTCGCTCAAGCGCGACTGAATCTATCCATCTTTCTGTTCCATGCATCACAGCGCTTTTCTTAGCGTTTTCTTGATAGTCGCTGTGTCATCCTCTTCATATACTCTTGCAAAATTGATTATCCCTCGTAGGCAGAACCGCTGGATAGTCGCCAATATCTTTTAGGAATGGGAACCTTGAATATGTAGATGTAGTATTCCTCTTTATAATCATGTTGCTGGATTAAGAATAGTGTACATACAAAACTAGCCAGTATAATAGTCTTGTTTCGAACGTTTAATAGTTCGGTAAGTTGTCTTCCCGCAAGGTATGATATTACTGCTAGTGGGTCGTCACCGAGATAAAAATACAGTTTGACAATAATTATTAGGTGGAAAATAGACAATGTTTTGCAACACTCAACCCCCATAGGTCTGAAAAACACCTGTCTGTAAGCTTGAGTTAATTGAACCTTTACAAATACACACTGTCCCGACAATCTTGCTCAATTGGCGCATACAACTTACTGTTGTTGCGAGCATCTCGGTAAGCGTCGTTCCCGAGGTTATTGATGAATATGTGTCGTTCACTAAATTCTATTGTGTTCTTGTACATTAACTTCGTTCGTTTACTCCGTCTCAAAAGCATCCGTCGTTACGTACTGGGAGTGCATTCTCTTGTTACAACCCATTTTAGCTGCAACAGTTGGCGGTATGATCGTAGAAGACCAACACTCTCTAGTGTGCTAAATAATAGTTCGTACGTGAACTAATCCACTATCAGCCGGTACAAATCCGCAAAATCACAGCAAATCTAAACGAGGGCAATGCGTTTTGTATAGAACGTCGTGTCCCTGCCGCCTGAGGTCTGTATGCTAACCTACCCGTGATTTCGTCCAAGAGGGCAGGTGAACATTATACCCTTGCCGAAACTCCATTAGTTGAGTTGATAAGGACGAAGAATCGAAAGTTAAAGGTCCTAACGCGGATGTACGCTACCGGTGACAATTTGGTTTGAATGTTATTTTGGTACATGGCTTTGGTACCAGGATTACCTTGAATCGCGTCTGTTGAAAGTCTGGGCCAACGGTATACTGTCCTTCGAGTATCTACTTCTCATAAATGTTTCACGAGGGCCTAACCTAAAACTACTGTTCAATCTGTTCGTCAACAACTTGCCGGCTGCAGTTCGCGTCAGTTTTTACTCCCTGTGGGTGATCAACGTTCGGCGGTCCGTTAGGTATGTACAAGACAAGCACCAGTCACAGGAAGCCCTAATACTTTTGGAAGCTGGCCTCCGGCGAACCGGTGGTTCAAACAACAAAGTTCTTTCAGCTTAGGCACATGCACTTGTACTATAGATGACCGACTAATTTAAATGAAAATATCCCAAAACGATCACCTTCGGACGCCCTTGTGTCTCAAAGAACTGTTTTTCACTCTTGGACAAGAACAACCAAAGACTGAGTATCTGATAAAGCTTTGAAATATTCCATTTGTAAACCTCGCCCTCAAACCTGACATCTAGGCTGAGACTATACTCTTGTGTCGCTTCCTTAAAGAATCTCAGCAACTTAACTGGGGCTCTTTTCTTTGGCGGATATCTTCATTCTTTGAAGTCAGGCCAGTCCTCTGCTATAGCCCTACTGGAACACCTTTTTGCCAAATGTAATAGATCCAGTTAGCGTTAACCCTCTCGAAATGGAAGTTAGGGTCCTTTCCCAACCTGTTACAGTGTACCTACCTTATTCATCTGTTTATTCACCAATATCAGGGGGGGTGACCGTGTGACTGCCTGTCGGAATGCTTGACTGCATGTTTGATTAATTGATGAACAGCTTTCGGAACTATCCGGACTGTTGGTTTCGTCAATAGGCAACATAACTGCAATGATGTGACACTTCATTGGTGGTCGATTTTCCACTGGAGTACCCAGATGTGGAATCCATGAAGACTAGGCATTGACCCGTTGACCAGCCTCAACATTTACCGTCGTTGGGCATGACCTCTGTAGAGTTTGCAAAGCTTACTTGTGTGTTCGTAAAAATATCTGTACCAGACCCAGTTCCACATAATCCATTTCAGCTCTCTTCTTGGTGATAAAAAATACAGGCTGAGTGATCGCCATTTTCCTGTGTGCTTTTTTAGGTTAATTTTAAGGACATTTCAGCCTCCTACACACCATGATTTGCGGAGGAATTTTTACCATATCGTATGCTGAATTACAAAAGGGGATTAAAACCCATCTCCCGGCGACCATCTATATGAAGCAGAACTAGAAATCGTAAGAGTTCAACAATAAGTTGTGAGCAACGTTTGATTTTCGACAGTTCAACATTTAGAAATAATGTAATTGAAAGGATCTTCCACGATTTGACTATTTTGGCGAAGAAAGTAGGGGAATGGAGTGCGGTGAGACTAGTTAACGATTTTTTCTCTGGATGACCGAATTGATATTGGTACATAGGATTGAATAAAGGCAAAGCGCCACGCTGATGCTGTTTAGAAGGGCTTGTGCTATGACAATTCTGCCAGAAAACAGAAGATGGGCAACAGATTTCCTGTAGAATAGTGTTTAAGAGTTTTGGTGTTCGGACGGATTTTGATATGGCTTACTGTGATTTCCTGGACAGTGTACAAAGGAAGAGCTTGCTAGTGGCCCTACACAGGGTTTGTAAACAACACTTCGAGGTGTTACAATTTTATGGTTCGTCGACCAAGAGTAACGGGGAGTAGGTAAATTTTATGGGCTTTCGTAAGGAGAATGGGTTTTCGCGAAGCACATGTGACCAACAGTTTAACATCCCTAGAACAATAGATTGTTGAAAAATGAGGAATGACCGCATGTTGATATGAGTTAATGAAAGAGGTACAACGTCGGTTAGAATAAGTGGTGTCACAGCGGAAGACTGCCTTATCAGCACAGGCACGTAGGACAGAAAGATGCAAACGATGCCATTGGTATACAATATAAACAGCAAGAACAGGAATGGAACCTGCATTCCAAGCGATTAGCTTTGAAGTAAGCCCATCCACAGGTAACCTAGCCCGCAGGTCGAAAGCCTAAGGTCTTTCATCTCCAGAGGAGCTCATGCGAATGACCGTGCATGATCGTAGTACGGAAACCGTCCGTCAAAAGTTTGTAGTAGCGTTCACAGTGATGGCCACTGGGTAGCTCGTTATCTTTCATAATTTGTAGTCAAGTTTTCTCGGGAAGGGGTTGGAGTGTAGATATATTACATTTTTTGGTTGGTACTTATTGCTATCACGGCTTGGAATGGGAAATGCATGTCAGTATAAAAGATGTCGATAAAGCAAAAGAACCACGTACTACACGCGGTCCCTTTCACAGAACAAAAGAAAGGCAATGTCGAATGGACCTATGAACTTTTTGGTATTTAGTGTCTGCGATTCAAAACGAACAATCTCAATGGCGAACTCGAGTTAAGTTAAAGACCCGATTGATCAAAAGCTAGGGGAATATGTCTGCGGAGTTTGCGAAGAATTGATGGCAGGCTCTTTCCGCCTCATTCCGTACATGGGGAAAATGACCGTCAGCATCGTTTAAGGTAAGGTCAAGCGAGGTTGTAAACTTCGTTTTGGATCTGTTGTGTGACGAGGGATTTTCTAAATCTGTCAGTTTTCGATTGATCGTTCATCGTCGAGCATGCCTTGTAAGCCGTAACACAATGGAAGCCGGTTGAAAAAATAGCTGAGCTCACCATTTTTCATACATGCAGTTGCTTTTATACACGGTTCAAAAGTAGACATGAGTGAACCATTTGAAAGCGGAAAGAAATAGCACAAATTTCAATTTCTTCGCTGGTGTTCGTGCGTACACGGTCAACACATTCACCTATATGTACTCTGCATGATTGACGCAACAAAACCAATGTGGGGAAATTTACGAAAGGTGAGAAGCAGAAGAAAGCAGAGCGTTAAACAGTTAATAAGTGGAGAAAAAACGAACGTTGGTGCACAAAACACCTCAAGACACAAGCACCATTAACCACGATTTTTTATCACCTCCCAAAACGTTGTCGGAAGAGTATCTATTATCCTTCAGACCCCACCTAGAAAGCTGACACCGCCGTGCTGAAGCAAACTAATGTTCGGACCAAAAATATTCGTTTTAGGCCATCTAATGACTACTAGATTAATTTCCGATTTGACCCATCACATTTGAAAAGATTATTGGCATACGTAAAGCGGTCCCAAGGTAAGGTGACTGTTACGCCTAACACCCTCCATAGCTCGTGTATCCTATAAACAGGTGAATCTCGTTATTATCAGTGCGGTGTTCCAGTTCCACCCGATCCATACTTCGGAGATACTGGCACATGATTAGCGACATCTGTTTCCGGACCAGCTTATCATCGGTCGAAACCAAAGAACGTTTGCGTACACGTTGCCACAGATGGCCTGCGCTGCACTTGTCTAGAACATGACGTGGTCACGAGCTACAAAAGCTTTGGCTGCCCCGCTGAGTAATGTTGGTAGGTAACTCCTACCAAATCAGAGGGTTTACGCCCACTCACCCCGCTGGTCGGGAACACTTTTGTATGACAGTGTAGCAGTCAGTGATGAGTCCATATCCGTGAGCCTGTAACTACCTTTTCATAAATATCTATTCTTATGCCTACTTTTTATCCACACACTGCTTATTTATTAATCTGTAAAGTACTCTCAGGATCGACGGCAGTCCAAACCATTATGCCTTCGGATGCGGCTCAAACTGAAGCTGATGATGATTTTTGGCTCCACTCTCGCCGATCTCAGTGTAAACTCGAAACAGTGCGTATAGGGATATGTATGAAAACCTTTGCACTCCAGCTAGTCAGTGTTGATTGGCCAGGTGGTAGTGAGAGTGGGCCCCGTATTAAAAAAAACTAAAACTAGAGAGTGATTGCAGTATTGCTGGAGCTTGTTACCAGGGCAATAAAATGTATAGAATTTGGGGCATTGGGAGTTTCACAATAAGAGATTTCAGTGTATTCTTCATAGAATACTCAAAAAGATGTTTAGATTTTGGCCTCAAAACCAGACAACCGTTAGGATTTAATATGCTAACGCGGTTGAAGAAAGGAACTGGTATCAGACCGCCTTGACCCGAGTTTCTAAAAATTGTCATTATTTGCTAATAATGGAGTGCAGTGGAGTTGTTACTTGCGTCTATTACATTCGTCTCCATCTCGTTGGTAGTTCGTTGGGTAGGTTTCTGCCCTACCTGTCTGGGACATCTCTCATACTTATCATGTTGCCATACGATCATGCCATTATGACCTGTTGCGTTTACAGTATTTGCATTCGGCACTTTTGTGTTCTTGTCTCCACGGTTGTCGGTGACTGAGTTTTTGGATCCCAATTCGGATCTCACCTCCCTAGGCGGTGCGGTCCGAGGCTGTGGCCCCTAGTGTTTGAGACACACATTACAACCTAAGGGCTTTAATTGAACGGTATCCTGGGGTTTCGCTTGTCTCCTTTTGGCAGCTTTGAAGTAAAAGTTGATTCATGATCCGTTCTTCAGGCGTCTGACGTAGACATCTTAGCTAACGAGGTTACTTGTGCGTCAACATGGTTCATTCCCATCCGTACGCTCAACAAAGTCCATAGTGCTTAGGATAATGTCGGATCGCCGAATGCTCTGGTCACTCTTTAGGCAACTGATGGGTTACGGTACGCATACCCATTTTCACGCACATTTTTTCGGTTTTAACGCATGTTCACGAATGGGATGCCCCGGACTGCCCTTGATCTCTGTGTTTGTTTACGAAGTAGCAGAGTAGTAAACGAGCACATATGAAGAAAAAATGTCCCAAAGCGGTTAAACTTCTTGAATTGGTGACAAATTTCTCGTACATACATGCCTGCCAGTGATGAAGACATACTACCTCGTCCGTGGGTAGTTATACCCGTCGGCGTGGATGGTCGTTCAGTTCCTAACCTAGTGAATAGCGCCTCCAACCTTGTTGCCTTGGACTATGAAGGTCTTCATGGTCCGTGACCACGTCATCACTTGGCCACTTCGTGGCTCCCCTCAACGACTAGCAGTCACATTGAACACTGCGCTTTAAAGCAGGTGCTTTGTCGCCGCGCGAAATGTATGACCTAACTAGCCTATAATTCATTCTCGTCACCACCTAATCACACTGTTGGCCAACTGACTGCAGGCTTACTGACAGAGACAGCGGTAGTCGGACGCTGAGAGCATGTATGCATCTTCCGCGTGATTTGACCAACGTTCTGTTCCGTATTGCAAACCCAAACATACGTACACATTCTGAACCCTCCCCTTATTCGATACTTAGACTTCTGCGACGTCACAAAGGACAAAGAATTGCGAATAGTCCATGTGATGACGCTGTTCTCATGGACATCTCGTCAAACATATTATAAGCTGAAGAGTTGTCTACTTAGATGGGTTAAGTGGCCGGTAGTTTTAAGCGGCTTTCCTGTAACGACAAAGGTGGGGTTATTGGCAACTCGTTCTTGTACCAACGCTTCACACATTTCTAAGGTGTAAACCACACAGACCATATAGTTAGCCTGTTTAGCGTGACGTACGCGTTTTTTGTACGGACGGCGTCCAGAAGCTGCCTGTTTCCTACCACTGGACCATACATAGTATCACGTATGGTGCTGGCACGTAGTCACCGACATCGTTTGACGGCGTTTTTTTCGAAATAGCCATGTTGAGCAGGGCACTAGCCTCATTACGTTGACCTCTATGGCTTGAACAAGTTCTTGTGAACATTAGTCCATCACCTGTCACGTCCCGTACTTTTGAGACTGTTCAAGTTGGACTGGACCCCAAAGTTAGAATCAATAAAATTTCCACATCATTTGACAAATTTAACCCTAATACCAAGTTCCAAATTGTTCCATTTTATAGGGCACTGGTATCTTGAAGGCAGGTTTTGCCGGTGACCAAGTGCCAAAATATCGGTTCCCCACCTAGTAAGTTCCGTTTTCACTTCAGTTTATGTATGTCCCAGCATCGGACGACCTAAGCATATGCGCGTTATGGCCGGTGCGCTGGAAGGTGAGGATTTTATTGGACCCAAGGCAGAAGAACACCGGGGTTTGCTCAGTATACGTTATCCGATAGAACATGGGATTATTCGTGATTGGAATGACATGGAGCGTATCTGGACATACGTTTATGGGAAGGACCAACTGATGGTCAGCAGTGAAGAGCATCCAGTACTGCTTACCGAACCACCTTACAATCCGAAACGAAATCGAGAGAAGATGGCCGAAATATTCTTCGAAACTTTCAGTGTACCAGCGTTATACATTTCTATGCAAGCGGTTCTCAGTCTGTAAGTCTGTTTCGCTCCGTTCATCTGGTTGCCGTATGCTCCGTAAACATTGATCACTCGATGGAAAATTTAGAGGTGTTCGCATATCGTTTTTAGGTCATGGCGACGTGTCCGATAACATTGCTGAAGAGGCGCTATTTCTAATTGTTGATGAGCCCTGACCGTCGATGTTTCGTGCGTTTTTCTTTACGAATGTTACTCAATTTACCCAGTTTACTGTACAGGTTTCATCGACAATTACCACTGAGTTGTGCGTTCACTAGGATGTAATTTTCTCTGATCTTCCTCCCACTTCATATATTGTCCTTGTCAATCTATTGTCACAACTTTTAACCAAGGATGCCGGCAGTAAGGTGTTAGACACCCATCAGTTCACGAAATTTTCCTCGCCCGATATGGTAAAGGTCTATCCGAACCGTGAATATAATGACTGTCCCGTGGTCTGTTTCTTATCCCATTCAAATGTATATGCTCGTTTTCAATTATGAAAGCAAATCGATATAAGTAACTTGCTAATGACTGCCCACCCCGTCATGTTAGTAAGGAGTCTTTACCTTGGTTTTGTTCTGTCAAATAACTAGGAGCCATTTTGGGTAACGATACGACGTGATCATTCTGTTGACGTTTTCATCCAGGTTTGAAAGCGTCCGTGTCCCATATTCGAAATTTCCCCTCATTCTTCAACACTCCTCACTGGGTGTACTTTTCACCCAGTTTTCTCGTGTCACCGAACGATTTCACACTTACCAGATCTTTAGTGCATCTGTTACATTGTGGTGGGATTTCCCCTAAGTTATTCGTTGTTTTCATTGTTTTTCATCATTGTACACCTAAGTTCGCTCTCTTGATCCAGTTGTATCCGAAATGTATTTCTATCCCCTCAACTATATCCAGCTTCAAATGTTCACTTAAACTTACCATTTTTCGTTACCCTTCACTGAGCTCGTCCTTCACATGAACTTAGTCTTAGCATTGAGTACACCCACTTTATATGGGAATCATGATTGGCGCGAATCTCACAAATGACTTCATCGCCATTGTTAATGATATGTATAAATCCTTCATTTATCAAACCCAAGGGAAAGTGGTCGTAAATTAGAAATAGGCTTTTGTTCACAGCTATCACTTTACATTGTCTTCCACCTTTCGTCATTCGTGTATTGGTGAAAACCTGTAAGTTGTGTCTGAGAAGAAATGCGTTCTCAGGCTTTAAAACGAATGCATTAGAATAGATCGTTGTTTGTTCCATATGGAGAATATAGGTTTGCACAGGCTGTCCAATAACTACACCGTGTTGAACTCGAGCTCTTATTACTCCACATCCAGCTGAGACCTTGTTTGCCGTTGAATTAGGTACCCAAGACCGGTAACGGAATACGCATGCGCATCACACTAACTTATTCAGATCCATTAATTACATAATATTCATTCTCCTGAGCGGGCCACTGACCGTATTAGTTAACGAATTGACGAATACATGTGACATAAAATTGATGTGACGAGTTTGGACTGGAGCGGTTTATTGATTGGAGAAGGTTCAGCCAATCGGTTTTCGCGCACAAGCTGCTTGAAACGAAATTATGGTCAGACTGGCGCCGACTAACCACAGACGGCGATCAGCTGCTGTTGAATGTGTATCTGTTTCAAACAACCCTAGTTGCCAGTTGCAAGATCTTAAAACAAAACAACAGAAAGTACGAGAACGCCTGTCGCTTAGTAGCAATCGCAATTACTGTTGCTTCTCTATAAAAAGGCGATGTTTTCCAATAAATTGGTATTGCTTAGTGCCGCCCAGACTTTTGTTCTGTTTTTCTCTTGATTGGATTGCTTAGTACGTGACAGTTGACACTCCATTTTCGTGTTAAGCTTACTGGCCAGTTTAAAAAAATTATGTACACGTCACCAACTCATTTTTCAGGATCCTTGGAGGCGGCAAACTAAGCAGGTATCGGTCTGCCTTAGTATATTTGAGACTAACATTATAGTTGCGAGTGAGTGAATCGGTTACATGAGAACACCGCAGAGCCTGTTACTTACCACCCCATGTCAAGCATTCTTCGATCAGCTGAGTCACACTAATCATTACGTGAGTTTCAGTTGACCTTCAAAACGTAGGCCCTATGTATTACGCCTACTTGAGACAGGTTATTTTACTGCCACACTACGCTGCAACAGGCAACGGCTAAAACTGTGGCCAGGCCCGTGATCGTCTTTGATTGAGGGGCTCCCACGCCTACTTGGACAACATTTGGGAGCTGATCACACCTGAACTGTGCTATCAATCAAGCGATGGTAGCTCCGGTAACGTAAAATGGGTTGTCTGTCTTTCCGCCTATCTTTCCAACTCTTATTGCTTCCTTCTGCATGTCCTCGATCTTATTGTCCTGTACTTACACGGATTACACGCTTGGCCACATTAATATTTATCCGGTTGCCTTCTGATGTTTTCTTCCGTTTTCTGACTTGCCACCCATGTTATGACTGATCAACAGTAATTTTGTCATTGGTTTTCGTCCGATCAGCTTCGTGTCAGCATCCATGATACCGTATTGTTTTTGTTCCATTATTTTTGTCAGCTACTCAACCGGACGAACGACCGGCGTTGTGCTAGACTCGGGTGACGGTGTCACTCATGCCGTACCCATCTACGAAGGTTATGCCTTGCCACATGCGATCGAACGTGCAGATTTGGCCGGACGAGACGTGACCCGATTCCTGCGTTTGTTGCTACGCAAAGAAGGTGCTGACTTCCATACCACTTCAGAATTCGAAATCGTGCGCCAGATAAAGGTACCGCAGCTATTTTGTTTTGTTTTCCTGCTACGGTTTTATGTCGTCTTTATTCAACTGTACCACTTATTTTCTATTACTTATCCCTGTTGTGGATGTAGGAAAATCACTCTTCCGTGGTGCCAGAGTCAAAACAACGTTGTCTTCATTAAAGTATCGACATTGAATGTCGATAGCTTCCGATCGTGTGCTTCGCACCTAGATTACCTCTATTGTATGTTCACTGTGGAAACAGTCTACGACAACGAACTCCGAGAAGGAGACTGTCAAAACATTTCTGTGAAAGAGGAAACTCCGAACGATCATGAACCCAAAGACGCGTTACCATAAGTTATAGTTCCGAACAACAAAACAAAATGCTTCTGTTGTGTTATGCCTCAGACACTCCCATCTGACACTCTTCGTCTCTTATACTGAGATACCTAGAGGTTAAAGGTCGGAATTCACCTCCATCATGGGTGCTCCTTGCGCTTGGCACACTCTTTTTTGAAACAACTGACTGCAGAAGATGACTGTCGATCATTCTAGCTATACTCAACTTTGTAGTGTGTTGTTTTACCTCACCGTTTGCTCCACGATGCCGAGTTTTTTTAACGTTGTTGGAGAGAAACGTTCAGACTATTTTGGTTGTCTTTTCCAAGGGTGCCTGTGTCGTCCCCAATGGCATTCGTGGCTTTTGCAGTTCGGTTTAAAGTTGTGGCCGCAACTCTTCCATACTTGATTAGACAGACGGTTTTGGTCAGCCCAATTGGAACAGAAGAAGCACTGGTAGACTCCAGATTTGCCCTTATAAAAACCAGTCTACATTGTTCTTTTTGCTCTAATTGAGTTTTTAGCTCCGGTCTACATAATTTGAAAACGAACATGTTGACTACGGCACCATTAACCTCACACTAAGCATCATCGTGGTAATATATTCACATTTAAACGCTAAGCCACAGCTGCCAGTGAGTAGTGATCAGAGTAACTGGTTGTTCATTCTAGTAGGTAACTGCTTGATCAGGACTTTCTACTTACGTCAAAGGCAGTAATTTCATTTAGCCTGCTAACCTGTGATTTGGTTACTGGTCACTCTCTAGTTAGCGGTTTGTTTGTCATCAACCGTACACTATCCGCAGCTGAGACCCCAGTCTTATGGCTGTTTACGAAACCGGTCAATCGTAAAGTTGTGATATCTGCACTCAGGTCGCCATACTTCTATCTATTTCGACGTACTTATACAAATTGTTCGTTCTGTGATGGTGAGACGCTCCGGATGGTTTAATGATAAACAAAATCTGATGTCACGAGGCACTGCTACTGTTCCCGGCGGGTTTGGACAACCCACCCACATCTTGACTTCTCACATATAACACACTATTGTGAAAATCACTTGATACAGACACCCAAAGCTTCAGTTACGGTGTACGATTTAACATGGGTAGCCTTCCTACGTCTACTGTCTCATACTGAGTTTCAATTCAGTTCACGTCAATTGGTTTCAAGTCACTAGTACGCTTTATGTACTGTGAGAGATGAATTTCCAACTTCTACAAACTAACTGTGCTTCAGTCACAACGATAATCATGAACCTAACGAAAAAATTAATAGACGATCACAGTTGGAGTCAATCGATAAAAAATCCACCGATTCAGTTTCATACTTAATTGAAGAGTAAGGCTGGGTCTGTACAGAAATCGGTCTAAATAGACAACATCGGAAGAGTGCTGAGTTCGGTTACGTTCAATTAACTATCTGTAGCAAAAGTTGCAGAAATGCATTGAGGAAGATCCGGAAAAGTTAGATTGGTCTTATCATCCAAGATTTTTGCCACATACTTCGCACGTTGTGAAACGATAAAAAGCAATAACTTCAGCGGTTTGTTCATGGGAAATGCCACTGCAGCGGATTAGATATTTCAGAGGTCTAAAACCAAAAACAAATTCCTTCGATAAAAACCGTGGAAAGGTAGTGTACAATAAATCCAGTGGTGAGCACACAAGTGTAGTGTAGTGGGGAGAGATTTTAAACACTGAACATAAAACCAGAGTTTTCTAGTCTGCATGTGACCGTGACATGCCGTTTCAAAAACCTCAAATGCCCCAGACTTGCATGAGATCGGGTGGAATTTGACCATTCCTTTTTTTAGGAACTAGTGTGGTGCGTGCTGTCTTCCAACAGCCAGCAATTTTACGTTATGTAAAATACTGAGTGGCTAACTCAGCTGGTGGCCGACATAGAAACTGAACACATTCCTTGGAAATGATCGGCTAGAAGCCGTCAAGTGCGTTTGCTTCGCTGGAATTCAGTCGGACGGGATTTTGGAAAACTGCCGAGTTCCCAATGGGAACAGTAGGGTAGTAAAATGGGAGTAGAAACCTCCATGGGAATAGAGAAATAAATATTTCACTTCTTGTCAAAATTACAATTGAGCTCTTTGATATTGACAACTGGCTTCTTGGTAGAAGAGTTCAATTCACTCAGCTTTCTCTCGGTTTGCCTGATCCCGCGACAACTTCTATCACCTAATCATGCGTTAATGTACAGAATTCAAACTGTTTAGCTCGTCTTTCGTTGAATTCAAAATGCGCTTTAATAGTTCATGAACCTTTTCTTTCTTCGCATGAGGTTTCTTGAGGTGAAGAGAAGAAAATCTGTCTACACGAATTAGGTTGTTTCCCAAGGGCAAGAAATATGGAAGCAGAGATTGAGGTGGCTTATCAACTGGTCACAATAGATAGACGATTTGTCGTGAACAGCACAAGCGTAGATCGCTTGCAGATGAGTAGTTGGGATTTGGTTGACTTCACGTTGAACATCGCCCACACTTGATGGCAGTTTTCGCATTCAGATGGACTGTCTAACCAACCTCTTTCGAAATGAATCACTAGACTGTAGTTTCGCACTTTTTAAAGTTCATCGGTAGTGCATATCCTTGCCACGGTCAGGATTAGAACAACGGCCACGCCTTCATGAAGCAACCCTGTTGACCATTGTGCTACTGACCGAATGGTTATCTGTCACTCAACCACTTTTGTTCGTGAGTAATGACCTGGATGAACACTCATTTACTCACAATCTTCACATTCAGGTAGCCTTTTCGGCGAGCCCCTTTCGAAAAGAAACACTAGACTAGTTTCGCTTCTTTTCGAAAGAGGCTGGTCGGAAAGTCTATCAGAGTGCAAAGGCTGCGATCAAATGTATGATGTTCGACTTGAAAATTCGAATCGGATAATAGTGTCATTTCCTTAAGCTTGCTGTGGTTGTCAGGAAGAGGCTGTCGACGCATAGAGTGCTTGTAGCGTATCTTGCTGTGAACCGTAACATAACGATAAAGTAGTCATAGTTACCAATTGTAATGTGTCCATGGACTGCATACAACTGCGTTTTGTTAAGGAAGATTCAGTTGAGATGCATATCCAAACGTAAGAACAGCCGAGGTGTTGAGAAGGTTGAGAGTGATAAGAAACGGGTTATAAAATCGGTTCGAATCACCACATGCAATACACAATGTTATCTCAAGGAAATCTTAAAGTGCTATCAAAAAACTATCCACAAAGTTGTCATTTTCAATGGCAGAACAGTTTCCTCCTCAGGATACGCGTATGTGACTATTTGAAGTTCACTTGCCACTGTGTTTATCAGCTTCCCTCCAAATGCAGTACACGTCTGCGCTCCATGGTGCAGTTTCGGTCTGCTCTTAACCCCTAAGTTTTCCACAGTTTGCTTATTAGTGGTTCTCAGTTTCTCCATTTTTGTTGTTTCCAGCTGGTTGTAAATTTTTCTTGGTCACTTTTTTTCATTGTCTCATTGTCCAAGACTTTCATGGCCTTTGGAAATCTTGAAAAAAACGAGATGCGCTTTCAAAGGTATTAGTAAGTTGGGGTGAGGTGAAAAACGCCACTAGTTAGTGAAATGCGAGAGAGTATAGTGGAACTACAAATTTTGCTTGCCAATGGAAAGTCAGCCAAAACTTTCAGTTACGCAGGTAGTAAATTGACTATCCTTTGTGGAACAGGTCTAGTGAAAGTGGAAAACTGAGTTTTGAAGTCACTTCGGCTGATAGCACTTTTCCCACAGACGGACAACCTTTGTGACTTTAAATTCAGCAAAGTAACTACCGTTGAAACTCTGGGGATAACACGCTTTGTTTCATAACGTTTTACCTGCTAGGCTCCCCATACTGCTGTTAATGATGTCACAGCAGTTCCTGACACCAAAGAATTGTTTTCACGTACGTCCAGTGCCGGAGGCAAGGTCCATGAAATGACGAAGAAATAGACTGGGGCACGGAAACGAATAGAAGAGGCATCCATTGAAGAAGGAACGAGAAGACGTGAAACATAACGCTAGTACATTTGAACTTCCGGCCGATACAAAAGTTATTGAAATTGAAAAGGTTACTTACCTCAAGCTTATGGGAGAGCCAAATGTCGTACGTCAAGATGCAAAAGTGAAGACTACTGTTGTGTGTCACTTTAGCCAGTCCATGGATGAGAAACCCGAAGACCTGTGCGAAATCCTTAACAGTTGCCAATTAAATTCATCTAAGTGATTCTGTGTGTGCTTCGATAGAAACTTTCATTCAAGGCGTGTGAATTCGTTCGGTGGAGTTTCTTTTTTGTAAACGTAAGTTTTAGCTATATCAGGATTGTTTTGTGACTTAAAAATCAGATATTGATAGTTTATACGTTTTTAAATAACCTCAACCTACGCGAATCATGTTGTCACGCTCCTCTTTTGATTGCTTACTAAAATGGCCGGTTATCAGTGCTTACTTGTAGTCAGTTTTCTACACTGTTTAGCCACTTAATGGTCACTATACTGAGTATAAAATTGCAGACCGCAACCCCTAGATGTTCTCGGGCTGTATACTACCTGTGACCATTTTTATTTAGTGTGTTCAGTTTCGAGATCGATGTCTCCTTTCCTCATTTGTGCACTGTTTGTCCATTTTGGATGCATCATATGCCATCGATCTTTAAGTGGAAAGTTTGGGCAAAACAATTGGTCTGTTACCTTAATTGTTTTTCATTCATATACAGTGTTCCTTCACTCACTCCAAACTGAACTTGCTCAAAAGTCCAACGATTTCCTGTATATGAACACTAATCGATAAACTCACTATTGAGAACATGGTGGGTACGTGTGCGTGCGT
Source organism: Paragonimus westermani (assembly GCA_008508345.1). Lineage (NCBI taxonomy): Eukaryota > Metazoa > Platyhelminthes > Trematoda > Plagiorchiida > Troglotrematidae > Paragonimus > Paragonimus westermani. Next base: position 154,759 of record QNGE01001543.1, read on the forward strand.
GCAACCGCATGGTTTGCTTGACGTTAAACTAAGTGTGCGACTCAGAGAACGTCTGTCTGTTCAGATCGATCGTTTTTTATGTTGTGCTGTTGTGAACCGCTCTGTTGAACATTATCACAATCTTTACTTCACCAGCTGTGTTTTGTGGTTCATTGAACCAGAAGATTTTCTGCTGCCCTTTATGTGATACAAAGATACCTTGCCATCACGTTGGCTAATCAAGACTAGATGCAGATAGCCTGTGACGCCTCCCCCGTTTTTCAGTCGGTGTGGGCCACTTGAACGTCAGCTTGTGATTCACGGAGTTTTGCAATGGCGTACAGTGGAGCTTTAATTTGTTTAAGCAACGCCGAGGAGGAACATTGCCTGATTTTCGAACATTCGTTGAAACCACATTAATCGGTTGATTGTTTGTCCAGTGCAAGTTTATGTGCTATTTTGAAAGATCGATGGCCTGATTTTTTCTTCTAAACCGGCTTTTCGGTCGTATTTGTGTAAAAACAAGTTTACTCGAAAATAAACCTCCCTTGGAACAGAATACCCTGTTTTTGGTTGATGTATTGACAAGAAGGCAGCAACTGGGCATCAGTTTTCCTCCCACCCCTGGATTGCAGTCAGTTGTGGACTCAGTAGATAACCGCTGTGATTTATAGGCCGTCGGAGACTCATTGTTAATGACGCTCGGCTGTCAGTCCTGACCGTTGGTTCAAATCGTTATTTTTGTTTGTGCAGCCTGACAAATTTCAGCATATTTGTTAACGCAAAAGTGTTGCACAAAAGTTGGAAATATTTTTGTTCGTGTCATGTGAGAATGTAAATGAAAAACCTCCTCAGAGCCACAGGATCTTGCTCAAAATCATTGTTTCAATATCTTCGGAAAATACTACTCTTCCAACATTTTGATAAGAATGCGTCAGGTGCGCACATTTTCAGTCTGTGACTGAGTCATGTCTGTCGTATATGCACTTGAGTTGAGTTTCCGCTTTTTGAGGCTAATAAACTGAATCGCATGTTTCACCACTCTCACCCGTTAGGAACGTGCTTGCTTCATCACTCTCAATCCTGGTAAAGTGGAAGCGATCGAGGCTATGGTTTCTTATCCCCTGCCAGATGGGTCAACTCTTGAAATCGGTCCAGCAAGGTTTCGTGCTCCCGAATTGTTGTTCCGCCCTGACTTAGTGGGTGAAGAATACTTGGGCATACATCAGGTATGCTTGATTCGGTCATGTGAATTGTGTTAACAACTAGCCCTGTAGCGTGCTGCTGGGTAAATGTTCGAATTGCATCAAGTCCGGTTTCTCAAATGACGTTTTAGCGTTTTATTTACATTAGTCTTTTCTCGAATAACCCTAAAAGGACAGCAGTTTAGAAGAGAATTAATTATGGTCAATTTCCACCTCGATGAGGCTCTAACTAGCCACGGGAACAGCAATTGCTCTGCTGGTTGTGTTCTGGAGCCACGTCGAAATGAGTGAATAACTGAATTTAAGCACAAAATTTTTAAGCGTTCGCCATGTCTTCGTAACAACTGCTAAAACATTTTGTCCGTAAGAACTTGCTATTTCAGTCTATGTTTTGTTATTGCCTGAGATCCAAATCCTTCACAATCGCTTCTCTTATAACTTAGTTGATCTTCCACACTATTCATCAGTGTTAAAATAAATGCTCGAAAGTCCCCTGACTGTATATCGTGTCTTGGCTCACCGAATAGCTCATTACCAGTCATGCCGACTACGAGCTCCATAGGACGAATCATGTGATGACCAGGCTTGTGTAGCCCAGAATTACTTCATCCAAAGCATGCAACACAATCAGAACTGTACCGTGATCCCCAACTATTTTTTAACCATGTTTCCGAGCTGTGCTCTAATTTCTATTGTCTGGGCTACTTCAGTGAATTACATTCAGCTCATTTTTTCCCGCTGGCCGTTTATTTTGGTCATATTGAGTCACACTGATGCGTTCTGTTTGTTTTAGTGAGAACTGTTACTTCTACTGTACAACCAGTCTTTATTGTGAATCCAGTTTACGTCATTTGTACTATCGGTATCATTGGTAGTTTGGCCTCGACGCGCAACTGAAGTTGTGCTTACGAAGCAGACATTAGTAACGTGGTGCAGGTTAGCTCACTTAATCAGTCAGTGCAGATACACTTGCTTAGATGACTGTCACACACTGAGGATGTTAACTACTTATCTGTCATACCGAGCACATTGTTGGTGCTGCAGCCGATTGACGTAGGATACGAGGTGACTAGATAGGCACTTGAAGTGAACCACTGAAACTAGTTATCATTGGGCTAACCGATGTAAGGTGCAGTCGTCTTCCAGTTGACGCCATCGCGACCAACACATTTTGTGGTTAGGAACGTTAGTAAGGATGGCGTCTAATCGAGCTCAGGAGAGTGAACGTCGTCATTATGATGTCATGTTCATGAACATAAGTAACTCTTCAGTTCCTCAATGGCTGTAAACGTATTGCTTAGTACCCATTTGTATTCTTTTTTCTTTGTAAATTCAGCCCCGTTGATATGAAATGCTTGGGTTCAGGCATACAGGTTAGATCTTATCATTTTCTTCTTGTTTGTCTCTGTACAGAGACTTCACAATCGTCTGACGGTTAAGTGTCAGTGTCAACTTCAGACTTAATTCTGCCTTTGATGGTGTTAATAAGGATCTGATACCATTTATCTAAGGCATTTCTACATAGGCCTAACCCATAAATATCCTACTGGTCGAATTTATCCCAGGTTCTCGCCTATGCGATTCAAAAATCAGACTTGGATCTACGGCGTATGCTGTATGAGAATATCGTGCTTTCCGGTGGCTCCACGCTGTTCAAGGGTAAATTGTCATGTTTTTTTCGCACCCACGTATAATTTCCCGATGCTTATGAAATTTGGGCAATCCGTGCTATCTGGAAATTACTTACCAGTTGGTTCCACTGATAGTTGTATGTTAAAATAACCTTGTCTTGAAGCCCTTTCGTCTTTTATAAATTTTATGATAAATGTGTGTTGACCTGAAGGCAACTGATTCCACCTTACCTCACCCGCTGACCAGTTTAACCAATCAGACCGGTTAACACAGGACCCATTAAAACGGATTGGTTTCATATGTACCTTGCTTACACTCCAGTATAGGAGATAAGCACAGTCCACCCTGGTCTGCCAGTTTGCACCGGCCACAAATTACACATCAGTTTCACACGAACCCCTTTTAACAAGTGGTGCTGTAAGTCGCTCGGATTCGAACTTCAGTCGTAATACGAAGTGTTAACGGTTCGTTTCCCATTCACTCCCACTTGGTCCAAACAAGGTCGGAGCTGATCATAGAGTGTCGGTTCGAAGTTGGGGGAATTGAAATGTTATGTGTAATATTGCAAACGGACTGGCCTACTGTTTGCAAGAAGGACATATTTATATCAGTGTTCGTTTTTGTATTTTCTTCTTCAGCCACTATTGTTTATCGCAAAAACATTGATGCTCCATTGTAATCAACGTCATTCCGTTTCCACGGACAGAGTAACCGCCGTGAGGCTCATCCTAGAAACCTTTGCACTGCTGGTGCAAACCCCTGTCGACTGTCCTACCTTACCACAAACGCCCGGTTATTATCTCATTATGAGCTGGCAGCAAAGACCTTGCTTTCTATGATTCTAGTAATATTAATGAAACAAATGCTGACCATGCAATTGCTTACGCTTGATGATCAGACGACTGAACTTCCTTTTCTGTGTCTAGCTGTTATTGACGACTACAGAACTCAAACATCGGCGATCGTCAACGCATATTTAAAATACTAGAACAGAAATTTTCCTTGGTTGGTTGATATTGTATTTGACAGTTCCATTGGACTGCCACTCTTTCAAATTACCCCTCGATCCGTAAGATCTTCCTAGGCATTATCCAAGATGTCCAATGTCTTGACTACCATCGCCAAGTGTGGTTTGTGGAGAGTGAATATTCTTCGCCGTGTTGGAGAATAACGAAAGCAGCAACCTTAAACATAGTTTACGCATATCTTCATTTGCAGTTTATAAAAAAAAAATTGCAGCTACATATTTCCCGCTGGGTGTCATGCATGGCGATCTTCGGGTAAATTCAAGATGCCGAATTTCTTTCACGTAATTCTGAACTACTGTAATGATGATGTAAGTAGTTTATTTTGTGGTTGGTAAAACGAATCCGTGACCGCCGACCGTCTGGTCGCGAATGTGCAACCTGATATAAACTCGTCAAGCATCATTCAACGGGTGTTTTCGTTTATGGCTAAAGCAGAGTCTGTCGATTCTGATTGATTGAGTCAAATTCTGTGGCTACTACTCCCTGAGATTGACTGCAGAGGTTATAAAGACCTATTCAATGGCGAGATTTTTTTTGTGGAATGAAGCAAAATACTTCGCTAACAGTTACGCACCGATAATCCATCAGTACAGTCAGGTTGGAAGTTCACTTTTGAACCTGTCGAATAATTCTTCTGCTTAAAATTTCTTAAGCTTATATGTTTAGGCTTGGACCACATCGTACTGTCCAATGAAAACGTTTCCTGAAATCGTTCGTGGTTGTAACGGCCAGTCCAATATTCGGCAGGGTTTATCACGATTGAGACACTGTCAGACACATAAGACTAAAACCTATACAGTAGAACTTTGACAGCCTGCATTTTTGCCAAGAGCATTTGTTACTGTATGTGAAGGAGCCTATTTCTTACCTGGGCTCTTTGTGGATTCCTCTGTCTAATGGTTGTAGCTTGTTAGAATGACCCGAATTTATAAGTGCAGACTTCCTGCCGGCTAGCTGTTTCAGCGTATGCTTCGGGATGAGTATGGTACCTTTTTGATACGGATATCTGCGCTTCTGTTTTGTCTGGTGAACGTTAGTTTCCGCCTTATGTTCATCTATGTTTGGATACATTGATTCCTGAAAAAATTATTCTAGCATATTTTTCATTTACTCGATTTGTCACTTTTTACCATCACTTACTTCATATTTTATGTGCTACAGGATTTGGAGATCGTTTAGTTTTGGAATTAAAGCGACTTGCTCCGAAAGATGCTCGTCTTCGTATATCGGCTCCACACGAACGACTCTATTCCACTTGGATTGGTGGTTCCATTCTGGCCTCATTGGATACATTCAAACGTATGTGGATTTCTAAACGAGAATACGAAAGTGAGGGCGCACGTGTGTTGCATCGAAAGTTGCTCTGAACGTTGATAAGCCTACCTGCACACAACTTTCGCCCGGTACTAGCCGTCTCTTAATAAGCACATCAGCCGTTTCCTTTTCTGGAGTTTGTCTCACTGTGACAGCACGCCATTCCTCTCTCTGCTCGCATTCATGTGCAACTATATATGTGTTTGCGGATTATTTGAGAAATCGGAAATTCTGCTGCTATCATTTCATGTTTTATCTTTACATGTATATCAACACTGACACAGATCTTCACGGATTTCGCATGTGCGATTTCTGTTTACCCCAAATTTTGTTGGTTCCCATGATGCATCACCGTTTCCCAGTGGCTAAACAGTTAATTTCCCCGATCTTGGGCACACCATTTCCAACTGGGCTGTGACCGGCTTTGGATTTTTAACCATATGGTCATTGGCGTTACAGCTTTTCACTGTAATCCCAATCGCCGGTTTCTGCGTAACATGTTTCTGGTGTACCTTAACTTGTTGTGGATTTACTTTCTATCTGTATATCATGCTACACTGATCACATGCGTGTGTGTGTG
>QNGE01001544.1:0-17928 GCA_008508345.1 Paragonimus westermani
GGCCTGATATCCTCAACACTTTTGACACGGTACCCATGTGCTTCGACCGTAAAGCTTGAGACAAATGAGGATTCCTCCAAAAGTCAGTTATTCACCTCGCCACACAGGGAAACTGTTTACTTACCGTCGTCAGCAAACTAAAACATTTCGAAACACATCATCAAGTCAACACTAAGACAGTAAGCGCGTATAGAGATACTGTACAAAAAGACCTAGTGCGCATTTCTGGCAAAATATTCTCTCACTTTATGTCTTCAAAACTATTGATGGTTCTGCTTATCTTTTTCAACTGGAGATAACATTCCCGTAGGCTGCTGCTGATTTCATTAGCTGTCTGTTAAAGATACCACTATTTCGTTTTGTTACAACCAAAAGGCCTCAATTTTCAAGTGACCACGACCAAAACAGCTGAAGAAAATAACTTGATAATTTTTCAATACAAGGCGTCCAATGGTGATTTTCATATGGAGTGAAACTGTACTGCAAATGAACACGCAGTTAACTTTCTTCTAAGTTCCTTCCATGTTAGTTTAAAATTTTACATCCGTCAAGCTCTTGAATAACAACAGCTGAAGTGATCCACAGTTCGTTCTCAGTTGCATATGCACAACATAGATTGATAACGAACGACCAATTATTGTCAGCAAGTATCTGACGCAGAGAAACTTGTACCTTGTCCACAATGCTGAAGCAGTCGCCAGGTAGTTTAAATTAAATGAACCAACCCACTTCTCACTTTCCCTGGGTTAGACGGCAAATAAGCAGGAAGGAAATTAAATTTAAAATGTTATTACAAGGTTTATAATTGGTAGATCAATTCTGACAGTTACTCAGAAAGCCAACAATCATTTCTTTTTGTTTGATAAACGTTGACAGAATTCGAAAACAAATTTGAAGTTCTATCAACTAGTCATATAGTGTACAATATTTCAGAGCAATATTTACAGCGAGACATGATGTGGAAATGGGACACAAAAAATTAATTGCATAACAATAAATGACAGCATTTTTAAGATGACGAACCGACCACTTTAATAACATCTTTCTGGTTGAATAGGAACTGTTACTTTTAAGTGAACTTGACCAACAAATAAGTGCCAGTGTGGAGAAATTGACGCTTCCAGTCGACAGCATAAAGCCAACATGTTACACGAATTCAAGAAAGTCCGGAAAACACGGTCACACGCTTTTAAAGACTAACGCTCCAAACTTAAGTTGGTATGGAACGGTTTTATTTGGTCCAAATTTAGTCCGATACTTGGATGGAGTGAATTCTCTATGTCTCCTTCCAAGCTATGTGACCGTTTGTTGGGTTGCTAGATATTATTGCACCACTCCCAGTTCTATCCTTTACGGCTCTGATCTAACTGTTGCGTCGGGTTCCGGAAGGCTGCGGTAACTCAGTTCTCATGGAAGAACACCAACCTTTAGGTATGCTCTTCTTCTTCTGGTGAAGTCGAACTAGATTGCCATCCAAACGAGTCATTTATTTAAAACAAATCTTCTAGTTTGATGAGCAATCTGTTTTCTGCCCGCAAGTAAACTAACTCTGATGGAGTGAGGTCTGTTTATGTCACAAAGACAATGAAGCCCACTTTTCCATTAGTGAGTTATTCATTGATTAATTGCATAGTCGTTGGTCATATTTGTTCTTCCTTGCCTGTAGCGCGTAGGTACGTGTGCATGGTGTTATGTAAATTATTGTATTGTGAAATGGTCCTTTTGCGAGTAGCTACAGCCGGTTGTTTCACAAGTTTGTTAGTACATACCAGAGGTCGCACACTGCGCAGGCAGTCTTCGAGATAAACGAATTCAAATATGACGCTCCCAGATTGATTTTGCTCCGTTCTTTCTCTTTTAAAGATTGCATCGAAAGATACAGAAATATTCCGAGAATTTTTTCTTGTTCTGCGCTCCGTTTAGAACTCAACTAATGACAGAATTAATAGATCACCGTTTCCCGTACCAGTTCACAAAATTAGCGAATCGGTCGTTTAGGGATTCAAATGATACGGGAATACATAGACAGAAGAATGTTACACAGCACGTCATTATCGTGTAGAAGTTCACAGAATCAGTACTAGTTGCTGCAAAAGCGCATACACCTTCACTCTTTCATGATTCACATTGGTCAGCACTGACCATCTGCTCTATTCTGTTATGGTTAATTGCTGTCGCATAACGCAGTGAATTTCTGTTTACTTCTTAATCCACTATAATCAGATTTCAGGACGTTGATCCAACAGATTGATGCTAGCAACTTACCGGAAAAATCGCTAACCCAGTTTCACATTCAAGCAAACGTGTTCAGTTGTAAACAGTCTAAAATATTAACAGAAACGTATTACCTAATTGGTTTAGAAAATAATGACAATTCATGAATTTGAAGCTTAACAAGTATACTTTTTCACTGCAATGAACCATACTCGACATTGTTTTTTTAAACTGACCATATTTGGCTTGATTGTGCATTGTATTAGAGTGACAAATTAGTGAAATAGATTTGACGTTTTTACACCCGATTACTATGTTGAACAAAAGTGGATGAGTTGGTGAGAATATCTGTCCTTAAAGGTTGTAAACTGTGTTAGCTAACAATTATCTCATCAAGACTATGATTCCCCTTTTATGTAAACCTAGGGAGATTAGGCGTCGGAAAGAAGTGTTCAGTATAAGTCAATGGTGTAGGTAGCTTTAAACATCTTGAATACCACTTTCTTAGATAAGTATCTGGACACTCTACTAAGATGATAAGCGCCTGTCAAGTGAGTAACAAACTTATTTAAGTATTGTGGCAGGTTAGTTAGGTTGAAAAAGACCCGATTGTATAAATCTGTATTCATCAGTGGCTCCGGTGGATTCCAGCACTAACTGTTTGAGAAGTAATATCCCGGCAGTCGATCTCCTTGATCGTTTGGTGGGTTCCATATGAGACAATGAGATGGTTGAATAACAATACAAATGTAGAGATTTTTACCTTGCCTTCTGGCTTTATAGCCCAACTTGCAGAGCGTTTATGTCGTCTAGGTATGCTGTTTTTCCCATTGTTTCTAATGTAGCAGAGGCTCAGATTATTCGCCATTGGGTCCTCTCTTAACACACTTAACATTTCTTTAATCACACAACCATTTAACCATACAAACAAATTCAACTGTTTTCTACCAGACAACCCCATTAAACTATCGACAGTGTGTGAGACCGGACGTCAGTAAACAAGCAAGTGTACTCAAAGTATGACTGTAGAACGTGAGAACTTTTATCGGTTGAGACAATTGCCAGGAATTGAAAAAAGACACAAAAGTCGGTTTCGGGGCAAGTTGTTTCGAATAGGTTTTTCATCTTTCCCCTATTAATATCAGCCTTTTAGAATCGAAGCTATGTGACTACACATTTCTTCTTCATGGGGTATGGATTAGACTTCAATTGAACGCTCTGCATCTTTTTCTGAACAAAACGCATTGGGTACCCACTTTGTTATAATCGCTTTCTGTTGGATATCTATTTCAGTATGTCTTGTTGTTAATACAAATCTTCAACACGCCGAAGATCACGTGAAATCTTGCTTCTGATTTTACAAGACAAAACCAGTATGCTGGAAGTAATGACCAACAGATTATATTCTTAATTATTATAGTCTATCAAAAACATACTCAAAAAATAGTTTTGACATTAGAAGGTACTAACAGCGTCATGGTGAAACTAATTAAAGTGACAGGATCCTGAAAGTGTACGTGAGCAGCATTTGCGTAAAATAGGCATTCTTCATTCTCGTCACTCTGAGCACCAATTCAATCCACTGGGAGCAACAAGTGATAACCTATTCAGAAAGAATTGCAATTAATAAAAAATATGCAGCCTCGGGTGAACTTTTATGTAGTCTGCTAATTCAAACGACCACTATCGATCAGATGAACAGTAATCACTCCATGAACTTCCGTGAAATGCAAGGAGAGCAGACTGTGATTTAGATATGTTTAGACAGCTATCAGTCAAAATGGCAACCCCACTAATCGTATGGCCTTTGAACTTATGTACATGACCTTCGTCCACAACATATTAGAAAATATCAGTAAACTGCTTTTTTGACTTCAGTTTTCATTTCGTGGCTGTTGATAAAGTTTTCTGTGGAGGGTTGAATGGACGAACGGCTTGGGAATCAATGACCTAAGCAGGCGTTCTGTATAAAAGTGAGCAATTGTTATTAATAACTCACAGTTCGATACTCATTACTTTCAAGTTAGGAGTGAATGAAATAAGCTAGGTTAGGTGAATAGGATTAAGAAAGGTAAGATATGAAACCCATCGTTTCAGCCAACTCTGGTGACCTACAAAGGTTTTATTGGGAGTAAGTTACCCTGTTTATAGTTCAGCAACTGTGGCCAAAGATCAAACAACAGACATCCATTCCATCAAACTTAGTTCACCTGCCCGTGTTTTATTTTCTTCAAGTCATGCCCTAGACTGTATGTTGTCTACGACCGCTTGATTGTTCTTGAGTGAATTGCAGTTTATGGTTAGCACATGGCCGAGTAGTAAATTCAATTTTCATGTTTTTAACGAAAACCGTGAAGACTGTGAAGTAGTTTCATCTTGCATAGAACCACCAGCTCTCACATGTCGTTAAACAATTGCGGTTTTACAGGCACAAGTCCCAAGATAGGACAACTCGAAGGTCAAGCTAGGTCCATCATAAAAACGATCTTAACACTGACTAGAATGAGTGCTAAAACTGTAAAAAGACGAAACGGTTGATTCGAGCCACACACCATTCAACCTAACAAATATAGACGAATCGGAGTAAACAAAAGTGTTCCATATAGAACCATTGGGTGCGTGGAGTGGGTAAGAACTTGGCAGTGAGGATTGTTTAAATGATAGAATCATTGTTGTTTTTGTCAACAGGGGTGAAAGTTTCTGCAAACCGTCGATATTCTATTGAAAGCAAATTTGTATAAACCCGTTCAGCTATAGACTTTCACAAGATAAAGTTGAATTAGTTAGTTAGCGGTTGAAAAGTGAGCTTGTCCACCACAGTTTTCTCAAAGGCATCTTTTGGAACAACACTCTTCAAAATATTGTATTGAAAAGGAAACGAGCACAATTTTCCGTGTCTTTCTCCTGGATAAATTTTATGAGCATACTTTGACCGGATAGAAAGTATCCCTTTGTGTCAGAGGAAAACCCACCGCAAATGAAAACTACCCTCAACTTAAATGCAGTAAAGTGTATTTTGTTGACACATCTAGAAAAAACTTACGGTTGTGTCTATATCAAACCAGAGGGATAAAATATGTTCTCAAGTTAACATATGAACTCGCTTTGAATACGTTCCTTTTTGGTCCCGAGTTATTGCTCTGAAATCGACTACTTCTTCTGACAAACCAGGCACTCGCACAACGGACAAAACGGTTGCAACCTGAAGGTAGTTTTGTCTGTCTAACCTCTAGTATATATGTTAAATATGTAATGGACATTGTTTTAGTGGTCGCCAGCTTGCTACATACGCCTCTCATACAAAATGGTAGCCTCCTCACATAAGTTTCAAGGTGAGAATACGATACACCCACATATCTGACGGAACGTGGTCTTGAACTGTGTGCCTGGCCGATAAAATGCGGACCGCAGTCGGCAGAGAAATTGCAATTCTCAAGGGTTAATGCAAAGCCTCACAACAATAATGTACGGTATGAGCAGACCAGTTAACCAGAGTTACTAACAACCCCTAGATGACAAACGGAAAGCTATTCTAGTAATTCAAACCCCCTGTTTTTCTGTTTCCAACACAACCATAAAGTTGTGCGTCAAAAATAAACTGTGAATTTTACATACAAACAGAACCAGAGCAATATGTTGCACCCCGTTCGAAGTGCTCTTTACCGACGGATATGATTTTACATTCGAATTTCGACAAAGTGACTGCGAATAGATGCATCAAGTCGAACCGATTTTCTTGAGTGACAATTAGTGAAGAACCTGAAAGTAGTGCCGAAATTCAAGAGGCATAGTTTCAAAAGTTTGGTGTTTGTTCAGTAGTACGGAATGTGCTTTAACCAGATAGGTTAGACTGCCAAGCATTAAACATTGCAGAGTATACGAAAGTGGGAGTTTTTAACTAACTTCAATAATAGCACATTTTCCAATCATACTCTTGGTGCAACAATTACAGAAGAAGCCTGCCAGAATATTTTGGTTGGAGACACTAGGTGAGATGGCGGCTAATCGAGCTCAGTGGCATGAATGTCGTCGTTGTTTGTCCGAGCTGTCTGTGAAGTGAGTCCATTTAATGACGCGTGGCAGTGAAAGCCGTAAGGAAGCTGTCTCGCTGATGACGCCTTACTCTCACTTGCAGCTCGGTTGTGTTGTTTGCANTGATGATCCTGTTTATCGGAATATTGTTTACATATATCCAAGTTTTGTGTATTGTCCAGCATCGTATGCGTTGGCTAAACAGTTTGGTGAAAAAACTGCTGAAGATTTCAGCCTATTCTTAAAACCTACCGTGCGCATGTTCACTGGAATCGAAAATGGTTCACATTATATATTGGTTTATCCATAACCTTCACATATTACAGGGCACTCGTCCATCTCGAATGGTCACTCAAGTTGTTCGCGTGTGTCAGCATGATCCGGGTCAAGGAAAGGCTGGTCAGTTTTTGACCACTAACGGGGTGTTTACCACTTTCCGTAAGACAAGACTCAGATGTCAAACTTCTGCTGGTCGCCAAACTTCGAGAAATATGCGATCATCAAGCCGTCTACAGTCGCTGGAATTGACAAGGGCAGTGGCAATCAGTGAATTTGTGACCACAGGTAAACTTCTGATGAATTCTGAAACGAGACCTGATAATAAATAGCTAATTATTAGAATTATATTTAAATCTGCCGTAAATATGCAGAAAATAATCGCATCTAGTTGCTTGGCTAGTTACCGTAGACTGTGAATAAAGTTTAGAACCATACTCAACATCTGGGAAGTGCGTGAGGGAATTCACACTATAATGATTATTCCAGAGCCAGCCCAGGCAACCGTCAGGATACAATTCAGGTACTAGACTGTCAGTGAGGACCTAATTTGAAAAACTGAATAAGGGAAATCATCTGAAGCGTACAGTTTGAATCTTAGGGTGTAGCACATTAACCACGGTAGTGAGTTCAATACTGAACTTGTTTATTCAGTCATTTTGTTAATATGATTGAAACTAAATATGTTGTACACCTGAATTGGTTTTATGCGTTCGTAATGTTTTGTCCCAGGTGACAGTTCGTTCATATCTGTATTAAAGGAAAACATACTCGTGCTATAGACCTCAGGTTTTTTCCTGAAAACAACGCAGTTTCTTCCTTGAAATTTATTGTTTTTTCTCGCTTGTCGGTTGAGTTACAATTGGAAGTAGACCATGTTCACATGGAAAGAACACTGGACCCACTTATATCGAGATGGTTTTTAATGATGATAAGAGCTTCACCAGTCTCCAAAATTGCGAGCAGACGGCTTCCGCTTTAAACATTTTACTGCGTACGCAAATGTCATTACGGTTGCTCTACGGTAATGATTTACGTTTATTAAAGTTTGAAAGGGAGTATGCTTTCAAGTTACTTGAAAACCAGAGACCGACAGTCGCCACTGTGCACCAGTAATAACAATGTACGCTGCTCTCCTAAGTTATTCTCAACTTCAAGTCCGTCCATCTAACCCTACATTCGTCAACCTTCATAAAATAACCAGAAATAAGCGTGCCAGCGTGCGATAGAAATGGGCAAAATGTTATACTGCAAAACGTCCGTAGTAGACAAGTGGACATTTGCGCGACCGTTATCCGCAAAGAGACAGAGAATGCCATTCCTGAATAACAACCGAACTGTGTTTCTAACACTCATCGAACTAAATGAACGCGATAGGGTTTGAAGAGAAACTGTGAAATCAAAGCAGCCCATGGAAGTATATGATAAGGCTTCAATTTTTTTCTAATCTGGGATCAATAGCACCAATCAAGACAAGAAAAATCGTGCCTACTCAGCGAGCCAAGTGAAGAGTACGTAGAGCGTTCGAATACACTAGACAACACTCAAAACTGAGCCAGCGAAACGACCTTGTGCAAAATAAATAATAGATGAGTAGTCAGGAAAATGGTCAGCATTCACTGTGTAGTTAGTGGCATGACTGAAGAATGTGATACGGAGTTTGTACCTGGCTTACTGTAACAGATACGCATAGAAGCCTACACACGGAACAGACAATCAGAAAATGTTGGTCTCATTTGTCATCACTAGAGAAGCCGCAGAACCCTTTGTCATCACAAGAGTGCCCTTCATTTTTTCAGTGTTGCATTCACAATGTGGTAGGTTGAAAAGAGAACACATTCAAATCACTGCAGTAATTCATTCCACACAGCTTGTTGCTGAAGGGTCTTATGTAGTCAATCGACATTGTCCACATAGCGTTGCTGTCAATTTGGCTGCCTCATCAGCATACGGAATAAGGTTAGAACCTCCATTAACACAAACCTGCACACTACGTTCATGCTCCAATTAGCGAGTGAAGTTTGGGAGGAGTGATTCTTTTGAAAGAGATTTGGTGGAAGCTGTGTCAGGTGGAGAAAGCTGCGAACGACCGTAAACGATATCTGACGTAGTCTGTTTCGTAGTTCAGTTTAATTAATGTCATTTTTGCTTGACTTTTCAGCGACTTACGAACGATTTTATTACGTGACCCAAGGAGTACGTCTATGTTGAAAAGGCTAGTCAAGTGTTTATTTTCGTTATCCGTTGATTTGCCGATTAGTTTTGTGATTAGTTTATTGGTCAAGAGGTGAGCTAGTCGAGTACTTTCAAATAAATTGTAAACCATCATCGTCCAGAATAATTTGGCAGCAAGGTGAAGTATATTAGGTTTTTCTACTATTTACGGTAGACAAACTTATCGTGGTTTCTTGTGTGTGACTCTTAATTCGTGAACATAAAATCCTCGGTGTGTGTAATGATCCACCTACACGAAATAACGCAGTGGAACCCGACAAATTAACTAGGCTGGTGCGTAGGTTCCATTGTTTGTGTAAACAATTCCTCAGGTGTGTCCCAGTTGGAGGATATCAAAACGGACGAATAGAACGATGAGTCACCGTCCACAATTAGGTCAGTTAAATTTCTCCGAAAGACTTTCCTTTGGACCAAATGTCACACTGTCACTATAGTAATTGCAAGACAGTCAAAATTTGGTTGCCGTAAAGGAGAACTTCTGGTTGTTCCTGTGTTTATAGCACGGTATGACGCGAGTGACAATTTCGTTTAACATCTTCGAATAATTCGGCCACAAATACTAGGGCGCACGATCAGAACTACCCTTTCGAGCAAAGGTTAGTGTATGCTTACATATTCGGGTGAAATGCACATTTAACAATATACCACTAAGTAAATTTTGGACAAAAGTTTTTGCTTGTACAGATACCAAGTCGAATTTCCATTGCAGCCCTCTTGAGGAAGGCAACTTAAGCTAGTTTAAACACACGGTATAACACCTTGCTAATAACTTTGTGTTATTCTCAGTCCACTCATAAGTCAAAGTGTTTCTTGTGATCAAAATATATGGTTAGACGCCTTTACTTGTGCCAACTCATTGTTCTAAGTAAACCAAGTAACCACCTCTTATTTTACAGATAAGCCTTCTGTATGATGTTGTACAATGTCTATTTCATTTGTGTGCACAAAGCTGAATTCTCATTGAGTTAATTACATGTAAGAAAAATAAGCTTTTATACAGCATCTGTTAAGTCAATGTGGATTAATGAACGAAGTGGAAAAAATTAGAGCCACACAACAACAAAACCATCAGTTTCATCTGCTGACCACTTGCTCACATGACACGTGAGTCCACTACACACTCAGACGCTAGAGAGGTGCGCTACACCACGTTGCATGTTGGTAACATTTCAACTGGACCGCTACATTACACGGCTGTCCGCCGAATCCATTCAGATCGTGCACCGTTTCACTATGTACATAACAGTCCTCCACTTCTGAAGCCATCCAAACACAACGGTGAGAGTAAACTACCGAGGCGTTTTCAGCTGTGAAGCAAAACTCTTGTGCACAATCAATCAAAAGCACAAAAGTGCTAGTTCGCAAACGATCAACGGTTGTAGAGCCTCATATTCTCTTAATATACAGATTGGGAATAACACAACGTTTCGAGCAAGTTGTAATACTCTACGTTTCAACCACCTCGGGTGGCCTTCCTCAGGAGTGTTGTGATCGAAATCACCTTGACAGAGGTGGTTGAAACGTAGAGTATTACAACTTGCTCGAAACGTTGTGTTATTCCCAATCTGTATATCAATAACATGTTAAACACGACGCCCAAACTATTCAACTTCATTCGTAATACATTTGGTGCGGATATCTTACACCTCATATTCTCTCTTATCCAGCATTCCTATATACAAATAATGCCCAAATTTTTCTCCATGTCCACCCATAAACAAACAAAAGGAAGGCAGTTAACTATTCGGGCAAGTTCAACATATCAACTCATCTCCTTCCTGGGAACCAGCATTTCCTTTAAATTTTCAAATGCCTCATAATATTTAGTAAAGTGGGGTTCATACATTCACGGTCAGATAAGTCAACCGAATGTTTGGTAGATGAACTAGCATCAGTTCAAGAATATCTTGAGGTAGTCTACTGATATAAGAAAAATATGTAACCTACATGTGAAAATAATATAGCGGCGTCTAGAACTTCTCCATTTTTGAAGCACTGGTTGAAATGAACATAACTCAGCGCACCGTCTGTACATCTGTGGCGTTATACACTTTCTGGTGAATTGCACACCTCATATAACCGAGATGTACACGCTTTACGCTTAAAGCAAGTTGAGAATGAACATATTTCGGCCATAAATTCTACCCACTCTGTGGTGCGTGTATGACCTGGATTGCTCAGTAATCCGGGGGTGAACTACTAGTTAAGTGAACATTAGCCACGTTGCCGGATGTGACGTTTCCGATTCCAAAGGTGGCAGTATTCTGCCTCAGGTCAAAACTTACGAGTGATAGGATTTCACAGGTGACAGTGTACAGTTGATCGTGTACTGAGTATTTCGTCTTCGTAAGTAAAAGCCGTTCTAAAAGAACAGCCAACTGTTTCGTATTGAATTAGCCCACTTACAGTTCTTCGATCGTCACCCAACGAAACACCAAACTGTAAAGGGTTAGAATCAAGGCTAACGTTGAACATTGCTACAGGCGAGCACTGAACCCATATATCCCACGGCAGCCTTCCTACACACTGCACGATAAACAGACCAGCACACTCCAATTGACAGCTGCCTCATATGAAGTTTGTACAACGTGAAATTTTGATTTAAATCCCCTGATGAGGGCTCTCCCAGAAAGTCAAATCGTTGCAAAACCGTTATTCATTTGATTTTGGTCGTTGTGGCCCAAACGTGGAATTACAGGCTTATCAAGAGAGATACGGTGATGTCCCCGACACACTTTAAAATGATTAGATGAGAAGTTCCTTTTACTCAGCGACACACCTAGTTTCCAACAGATAATCGGACGAAAATGTGTAAGTTTCAGAAATCATGCTACGCAAAGCTGACGCAAGTTAAAACGTCCAAGGGTTGAGGCATGTTATGTCAAGTGACCATACACAAACGATTCGTTATGATATGAGATGTATGTATATAATGTGACTAGCGGGCAACGTATCAGCTGGTTCGATCGCTTGGTCATCCATTCCTTGATTTGGTCGATTAAACCTAATCAATCCAAGAAACAACTTCCTGATGCTTATAGCTTTCAAAATATGATACTTTCTACCTGCCAAACACAAGAAATGAAGTGAGTACCTCATGATTTACAATTAACGGCATCTGCAACATTCTGATCAAAAGAAATGAGGTGCCTCCAGGATGCACGACTTAACGACAGACTTCAATAAGTGCTGTTTCTGGAATTGACCGGTATGAGTCCATAGCCTGTTTGTAGGAAATATACCTAAGCGACGTTCTGAAAATCCAAAGTAGGGCGGAAGAACTACGCCACACTGACTTTCTCCTCAAAACCTCTCTAACTGATGAATCGTACTCGTGTTTCTGGCTTTTTCCATTGACGCAACGAAAGAAAGCTAGTGTCAAGTAAACCACGACTGTGTTAATAACACTGACATATTCACCCAAATCTGCTAAGAGCAAAATACCTGTGGCCATTGTTACTCACTGATGAAATGTGTAAAACTGTGTCATGATCCTCGTTTGCACGAAATGTGAGCATTCATATATGTATACGTATAGTTGGACCAAAATTGTCCCCCAAGCATGTTGGGAGTTTCACAGATCCGTCTTGAAGTGTGATCAATCTAAGTGCGCAGTTCGGGCTATTTTAAAACTTTTGTCAAAACTTTCATCAAAACCACTGATAACGTGACGTAGGTAACATGTACCGCCTAAAGTAATTAGTTTTGTGATAAGTCTGATTATGCCTCCGTTTACTACGGGCCCGTATAATGACACCGTACATTTGACGAAATCAGCGTGTGCCTGTCACCATTTAACTACATAGGGGTTGAACTTACGTAGTAACTTTGTACGCATCGTAGCAAAATTGGCAATGTAGATGTTGCCAGATGAATATCGGCTGGGATAATTTAGTCCACCGCGCTCATGTTCACCGTTTGTTCACATTATAGACGTCTGTAACTCACCGCCCTATGCAGTGGGCATTCCTGTCAGTATTCTCGACATTTTTCTATTGAGTTTTTGCATTAGAACTCCGTTGCGTGAACAGTATGCTGGCCAATACTTTGCTGTTATTTGTGGACATTTCAAAGGTTCTGCGGAGCTGTGCTTCCATTTGTCCGATAGAACAATACCGGTGACCTGACATGACAAATGTCAAGCCAAAGGATGACGCAAGCAGTTCATTTCACACGTGGATATAAATGACTGACGCATTGAGTGTCGCATAGAATTAATTGATGTTCGACTTCTAGTTAGAACTTCAGAGACTCAAGACTTTCACGAATTAGAAGAACAAACGGGATCTTTTTCAAACGCGGTAAATCTTTCGAGGAAGGTGTCCGCATCGGACCACTAACCGCATATATTGCACTGCGTTTTGTTATGCAGTGGAGTATGGTGGAATAGGAAAGTACTTGATAAACATTAACCTCTTTTTCCATTCATTCTGTTACCACTGGTGATACACCCTTCTGAGATCTCCCGTTTCGTTAGAACAGATAAACACGTTACCACTGGAAACGCTTGCTATTTTTGAACAAAAATGAGCCGTCTGATCAATAACTCTGAACTTTGTCATAAACACACGTGACGACATGTGTTCAGCCGTTATGACCGCTGTTTTCATACTGGTAGCATCAGTTGTCTGGACAAAAACTGACAACCATGTAATAAAATGGCTGACAAAGCATGTATCTAGGTGGTTATCGAATTCAGATAAGTTTGACTTGATACGAGTCCTGGCCCCAGTTTACAGTCGCACGGTCCTGTTACTCAGCACGTATTGATTGAATGTATAAACATCTCAGATACTTGAGTAGTGGTGAAGTACAGGCATCCGGACGTCTGCAGAGCGCAGTGTCTAATCAAACTATACGGGGTTTATCTACCTAACGGTTGACAAGCAGTTCATGTGGTTATGGTTAATTGTCGTCATTAAACACATACCGTTTGTGTTGTCATAAGTTTAAACTTGGCAACAATCAAGAGACGGGTAGCTGCCCCACAAATTTCCTGCAATTGATCCTAACCATTAACATAACTTATGAACGATAGTTGATTTGGGTTACATGCGAGAAATAACTACCACATGGGCTAAAAACTCCTAACACACTTTTGTTCACAACGTAGACTGCATCAGTTGTATAGAAAGTGACAAGTCGGAATCCTTACAGAAAACTGTTTCCAGCAGTTTCTAATCTACATACACAAAACACTTATATAGACGTACAATCTTTAAACATATTTCCTGAATAACTTTCGAGCAGACAGTCACAAATCGCGTTTCAGTGTAAGAACATAGACCCACACTATTAGTGAGGAACAGAAAGTATAGTGACATAGTTTGAAAAAATTACTCTTTCGATTCTACGGCTGTTATGACGGTGTGGTAGAAGCAAACATCTACATTCCAGCAATGTTATGTGGAACCGTTATTGAGTAAATCTTTGGTTTAAGCCACGAGTTAAAACCAAAATAGTTATCGGTTTCGATACGTTTTGACACTCTCGGAGAGCCTTTATCAAACGGTTTAAATCAGAAAATTCACATAGTACGAGCTTCAAATGGGGTAGTCATCACCTCACACGTGTATGTGTGTTTAACACGCGGTGCATGGACAGTCTACCAATAGAGTATATGGGTTCAGGGTTCACCTGAGGTCACCACGTGACGACCCCAGGTGCAAACAAGGCCGGATAGTTGTTGCATGTTCTGTTTGTGTGTATGCGTGTGTGCGATTAGTCAACATGCGTGTAGACTGTTTGGGATGGATGAGTGACAGGGATGCCGCACACCTTTTTCGATGTGGTGTCAAGGTTGTCCATCCAGTAAATCGTGCCAAACAATTGACAATTCCAGGCCATCGGAGCGATTCACCGCTTGTGATGCACTAACGATCAGCAGGGCTTATGCCAGTAGACTTTCTTTGTGGTTATGGAAACCACATTTCAGCACTGTCGGGTGGTCGAAGTCAACTTGGTGTTGGTTGAGGATCGCGTGTGCAGCAATGGCTAAATCGTGCTCTAATTTCCGGAGTTGCTCAGCGTCAGTAGGGGGCTTCTTACTACACCCTACGTGTTCTTTAGTGCATATTTCAAGTTGCCGGGCAGACTGTCTAATGTACGAGGCTTGACAATCTTTACATTCAGTTGGATAAAGGGTTACTTTGACAGAATTCTACATCCAATTCAGGAGCCACATTGCAACAAGACTAACGAGCGCAGGAACAGGCTATCGACTATTGTTATTCTGTACAGAAGGAATAGATCGGGGGATATTAGGCGGGTCCCAAAGCAACGCAACATCCGAGTGGCTTTTTAAGTCACCACACGTTAAGCAATAAGGCCGTGCACTTAAAGGACAAACGAACAGTTTTGGAGCAGTCAAACTGTGTTTCTGTTAGATTACAGCTTATTATGTGTCAAGCATTCTTTTGAACACGAAACTTTTACGTTGAACTTACAACAGTACTGTTCACAGTTTTCTAGGTCATAACACCTTTTGCGGTTGCATTCAATTTCTTCGTCCACAGAATTACCTGCTATTCGCTCAGTGTTCAGCTTTTTGAGTTCATGTTCATCTTGTAGGAGGTTGCTTTGTTCTGGTGGGCTCAGTAATTTAGAGGACCGTACTTGAAACTTGTCGGTTTGAAACGTAATCTTGCCACAGGTTCCCGTTGAGGGGATATAAGGATTAAATCGGTCGTACTGCGTAACCTTGTGATGAGGTATCAGACGGTGTTTAGTTATTTCTGCCTAACAACACAAGTGTGAGTTGTGGTTAATTCGATTGTCCCACGGAATATGTCGGTCGTACGACTAGGAGCTTGTCAAAAAGGATCAACGAAAGTCATCCAGCTTGGATCAATCAATTACTAGCGTCATTGTTGCACATCTAGCCGATAACAGCCATTGCATATACGTCAACAAAACATTTCAGGATGTCTATAGATTTGCCAACACAATCAAATACAGTCCGTTAGCGCGTTCTAGCGACCACCGATTCGACTGCTGCCAAATTACACAATGCCTAACCTGTGCTCGCAAAAGAAATCCGTTCAGTCTGCGACTTCCGACGCCAAAAATCATTTGCATCCAGTCTAACCGCACAAATATTTGACCTTGAGCAAGCGGTGTGACGTCTGGTCAACCGCCGGTCCCGGCCTAACCAACTAATTACCTTGTGGAGTCTAGTAGTAGCCCATATTGTCTCATTCGTTAACAGACATTTCCTGTTTCTTGATCTCCGTTTCATGAAAATTCTTATGTAAACCTCTGTGATTATATTAACTTGAGAAGGAATTGTCGAAACCGATTGTTCGTTACATTGTTAATTCAATAAGCCTCGTACTATTAGTCACACTGTTGATTCAACCACTTGTTAGTTAAAAAGTGGTTATAGTTAAAAAACAAAGCCATTTGGTTTCCTTGCTTGGAGCAGTAGAAAACCGGTATCTGGGTTACAAATGGTGTAACATATATCATATAGTGTATACAGATATCAGTTTTATATGTAAAATCATGATATTCTCTGAGTAGTAAACATAAGTTGGCTTTGAATAAACAGTTTGTTTCAATAGTCTCCGTCCCCTTCCATCCAGACGACTGATTTGGTAGGGGCAACCGTGACGAACTGTCCGTAGTCGATTAACGAAACATCGACCCCACTCATCTGGCTGGTTATACGAACTGATATTCTTGCCTACAAAAACCAGAAGGTTAAAATGGAAGAAATCGCTTCCGACTGGCCGACATACGCAGTTCGGAAAAAAGAGGATTATTGGATCATCAATAAGAATGAACTGATTGATTTTCATCGTTTTTGCAGCCTCAAATTGCGCACCTCTAATTTCTGGTCTCACCTCAATTACGTATTACTGGACGCACAGCTTAAAATGAACAGCAAAACTGGACGTTTCTAGATAAACTTTGACCACATCGATACTCCTCCACTTGAGTGAATCGTCTGTAAGTTGAAGTTGCAGTACATTTACTGTTGCGATAAATGTCCGCTATAGTCACAGAAGACTGTAGTTGAATATCAGTTAATCATCCACAGGTAGCTGGAAAATTTTGTTAGACACACCCCAAATTCCATTGGAATTTGTATGCATCGCTTCCAGTCAGACACTTTCTGAAATGTGTCTTCCTGAAATATCTGGTTGAAAGTTAAATTTTTCGTCAGTTAGTAGGGCTGCTCAAATAATTACGATCCGTTTTTCCAACTTGTGCGGAAAATTGATGAGAAAAGGAAAACGTCCAAGTAGGCAATCACTTTGTGCATGATGATTGGTCAACTCTTCTAAACGTTAATAAGTTAACCTTGAGAGTGTTAGGTCGTCAGTAATGTCACTCATGACCACAGGAATTAATAATACCTGCACACTCTACCCGATACTGGTTATGCACTTCTGGTGACTCTCCGGTCGCCGTCACCGGTCAAGCGGGAGTAGGTATAGTCCTCAGCACGACGGCCGCAGCTGCATTGATAGATTGGATTCCGGTTAACAGTAGACTTTGTGCTGTCCGCTTGGCAGGTTCTGTTAGGGTCAGTTCTAGACGCAAAACCGTCAGAAATCTTTTCGTTGTGTCTGCCTATGCTCCAACTGACTGTAGTGACAACGGCGTCAAGGACGTCTTTTATCCGGATCTGGCCACTCTCCTCCGGTGGACACATGGTTCTGATATAGTCGTCCTGGCCGGAGATATGAACGTCCAGGTCGGCCGCCTTGGTGAGACCGAATCTCGTTTAGGTGGCAGGTTTGGGATAGCACCACATCGGTCGGACAACGGCGGGCGACTATTGCCGTTGTGCGCTGAACATATGCTGTTTTTAGCCAGCACTAGTTTTAGACATCGTGCACGTCATTGCTATACTTGGCGCCCTCCCTCTCTGAGTTAGACCTGGTCTCAGATAGACCACAGCTGTTAGCTATGAGTGGCGGGGCTCCATTCAGGACTGTCGTCCTAATTGGAGCACTCACCTAGATTCAGATCATGTGCTGGTACGTTGTCGTTTCGTACTCACTTTTTCTGGAAAACGATCCCACCGACGGGAACGATTGGCGGTGGAGAAACTGACAATACCGTCGGTAAAGCATAGGTATCAAACTAGCTTAGAAACCTGCCTTGGTAGTTCTCACTCCGATAATATTGATCGCTCCTGGACCCAGATCACACAGGCCATCC